>ML824686.1:67074-89854 GCA_009831015.1 Picea engelmannii | reverse complement strand
GAGGAGTCGTTTTAAGAATTTTATCAGGCGCTAAGGTCTTAGGGTCATCTAAGTTGTCTCATCATCATCATCCATGCGTCGTGCCCTTCAGGACGCACTACGTGCTCCAAGGGTGCCACTCGCCTCGTTTGCTTTTGTTGCGCGACGTGCCCTTCAGGATGCACCACATGCTCCAAGGGTGCCACTCGCTGACTTGATGGATTGGTAGAATCTATAACCCCTGGAGTCAACATTGGCTAGGTGCCAAGATTGTTAGCAGGTTAAGACCGAGCACCAGCACCCAGCCGGCCTATTACAACCATTACCAGTACCCGAATGGAAATGGAAGACTATATCGCTAGACTTTATAACAGGGTTGCCTAAAACTCAGAAACAAAATGATTCTATCATGGTTGTAATCGATAAACTCAGTAAGTGTGTACACTTTATTCCTGTAAAGTCTAATTTTAAAGCTATAAACATTGTTGAAATATTCATGAAAGAAATTTTTAGACTGCATGGTAATCCTAAAATGGTGATTTCAGATAGAGACGTAAAATTTACATGCGCTTTTTGGAAGGAATTGTTTGCAGGGCTAAACACTAACTTGAATTTCAGTACGCACTATCATCCACAAACGGATGGACAGACCAAAAGGACAAACCAGATCATAGAGGATATGCTCTGCATGTACATAAGAACAAAATCGAGCAAGTGGGAAGACTACCTTCACTTGGTAGAATTTGCATATAACAATGGGTACCAAACTTCGGCTAAGTTGAGCCTTTTCGAAGTACTATATGACAAAAAGTGTACGACTCGAATTAGCTGGGATAACCTGGCTGACAGACTCATGGTTGGACCAGAGATGCTCCAAGAAATGGAGAACATGGTAAGAAAGGTACAACAGAACTTGAAAGAAGCACAGGACAAACATAAGAGCTATGTAGATAAAAAAAGAAGACACTTGCAATTTCAAGTGGGAGACAATGTTTATTTGAAGGTCAAAGCCCCAAAGAGCTCATTGAAGTTAGGGAATTGTGCCAAGCTAGCACCCAGGTTTTTTTGGCCCTTCGAGATACTATCTCGAATTGGACTCATAGCATATCAACTTGCACTTCCAGTTAATCTAAGAATTCATAATGTATTTCACGTTTCTTTGTTGAAAAAGTATATTCATGACACTACTCATATGATTGATTATAAATTGGTGCAGGTGGAACCTGAAGGCAAGTTCCATGTGGAACCCCTGGGCATTCTGGATGGGAGATAAATAACACTTCGGAATAGAGCCATCGCTCAGGTAAAGGTGCAATGCAAGCACTTTAGTGTTGAGGAGGCCACTTGGGAGTTGGAGGGAGATTTGCGAAAATATCATCCAATCCTGTTCCAAGAAAGGAATGAACACTGAGGAGAGTGTTTTGCTGAACGGGGAAAATATGTGACATCCCAAAAAATAAAATATTTTTTGAAATTTAAATTTGCTGGAAATTCATTCCGTTTCTAGTAAATTCGAATCTGGAAAAATTTTGCCATTTATGGAAATTTTGAATTTCAAATTTAATAATTGTAATTAATTATTATGACTGTTGGGAAGGGATTTGATTTGACCCAAATAACTAGCTGACTATGACACTTGTATGAAAACATAATATTTTATATTGATTGCAAGAGGACAAATGGAACAACCATGTTAAAATCAGTTGACAATGATGCCATGAGTGGGGAACATGATGGAACTACCTCTAGGATGATTGTTGCAAGTGGAAAATTAGTGATTTGGCCATGGGTAGCCCTTGAAAATAAGGGATTTAGAAAGCTGTGAAAATTCCTAATGAAGGGAAAAAAGACCTAGGCAAATTGATAAATAGCATATGTGAGGAGGCAGGACGCTGGCAAGTATGCTAGGAAAAAGAGACCAATTATTTTTTCTTGTTGTTATGAACACTACTGAGTGAGTGTGAGGCAAGAGGAATTTGTTGGAATTGAAGGACATTTCTGAGGAGGAATTTTCCGAGTTCGCCCTCATGGATTCATGGTCAGGCTAGGGGGTGAATCAGGCAAGTGATTTTGGCTGCCCTATTCTACAGTTGGGAGGAACGTGGATGTTCCTTTTGTATTCCCGTGAACTGCTTCAAATATGTTGATCCACTCTTCCTCTGTTTTGAATGAGCATTTTTACTGATGAAATGTATATGTTAATTCTATATCAAAGTACTTCTATGGGTGAAATCTGTTGTATATTATCCCATTGTTGTAATATGATAAACGGTAAGAACATAGCATGATTATCTTTTGTAGGAACAACGCTAACATTATAATGAACGTATTGATAAAACGATTAAGGATCTTCATCTGTGGTAGAGGTAGAATGGCGATAAAAAATTATATTACAAGCCATTGTCTATAGGACATGACAAGAACACAAAAAAATGATTGATAGAATGGAGTAGTATAAAATCTGGGTGAACAAATCAACTTATATTAGAAAAATGGCTTTGTGCAAATGGATTGAACTACGGGATCGACCTTACAGGTTTAACTATAGGTGACAATCGAAACCATATTTGTATCATGGTTAAGAATGGAATTAAAAAAAAAAAAGGAACTTTGTCCAATCGGTGCTAAGACTCCCTACAAGTTATGTACTGAACATTAATCCGAAAATTATTTCCTGTACATTATGTCGTCTTTGAACCTATTCCAAGAGTTTTTTTTCATTTGTAGGAGAAATGGAGATCTATATATATACACCTATATTTTATGCACCCAATCATTTCACGGTAGGAACAATAAGCTAGTTATAAGTGTGCAGTTATATACACACACACACACACACACACACATAACACTGTAATATTTATATGCATGCTTCTATGTATAGTCTTATTCCTTGAAGTCGGGACGAACTGTCCACAAACAACTTAGCGTAACTGTTATAACAATTTACTGTATCTATGAAATCATGGTTACTGGAGTAAAAACGAAAAAGTATAGAGTAACTATTATAGCATTACGATATCTCTTTCATAAGGGGTTATTACAACCAGAATGTTTTTATCATACAAAATCTTCTGAAATGAAATTGGTATTTCAAGCAACCTCAAACAAAATACGGAAAGTTAAACTACCTGATAGTAATTAAGTAGAACAAATTATAATAATAAACATTTTGTAGCAAAATTTGCCTTTACATTACAAACAAACTCACCACAGTAAAGTTGAAGGAGCAAAGCAATGGAAATAAACATAGTTTCCAATGCAGGATCTTGATTTATATCAGCACATGATTTTATTAGTCTTAAGATTAAATGTACAGACAGATCCAGTATTCTCGAGTAGAGAAATCAATCGATTTTTCCTCCAAGTTGACRGTAAACTCTTGGGGTAAAGGTATAAMCCTACTTTTAATCCCCTATTACAYAGTAACTGGACCTTTAATGGAATTGCCCCCCCTTTTTTTAATCTATGAAGCTATAACAATAGTGATACAACCATCTATGCCGAGGAAGCTAGGGTATTCACTCAAGAGCTTTAAAGAGGAACCCGAGTACCTTTTTSTACCAGGCGTGGTCCAGTGCCAACACAATAACACTGCAAATCTGCAAAGGACGACAYGTGTTTCTTTTATTAGTGAAAAATCTTTGTTGAGAAAAGAATATTACAAATAACGAACGTATTTCTGTAAAGAAAAAAAAAGGGAAAGAAAGCTTATCTCGCATGGACATGAAGTGTTTCCAGCCACAAACCAAGTTKTCGATACATGGGAAGCAGAGAAGTGAGCTTAATGACCTAATGGGTACCCTCACAGCAAAAAGAAGGGCCCCATCATTAGATTTGGTTACCCTTATATAGAATTCMATTCTCGGGAAAATAGATAAGAAATAATAATAACACTATAACCTTGCAAAATYGAAACAATTGACTGCGTGATATGCAAGTATTTAGACAGATTAATACAATAGTAAACACATATTTATTTATGTACCAAATACCAAGTTGTGAATGKTTTTTGCACGGATACTGGAAAAGGGTACTAACAAGATAAAAGAGTATAAGACCAAAAGAGAAAATYGTCGTACCATTATAGTTATAGAATCAAACAATGYTTGTCATTAATAAGCTTGCAAAGAATTAAAGATATGCTTTTTACTAGAGGGTAATTACATACTTTCTGAAGGAAGAAACTACAGTTATTAACTACACAGTGAATTGGGAGGTCTACTAGATGGTAGGYTACCTTGAAAATAAAACCTAATTTKGCCAGGACCGCCGAAACGTAGAGAACCCTTATAAATTTCGGAAGGATTCCTCCCCTTGTTGCCGAACAAAGTATAACACACAGGCTATAGTGTGGGGTTTTCCTTTTACCCTGCAGGACCTCCTTTTTTGTAGGGTTTGGMTCCACARAGCCTTATAAAACCCAAAAGAATTTAATGTTTAAGGAATGCTAACCTAACATTTATTTTACTTCATAATCAACATATAACCAAAATTTATTGAACTGAGCATAATAGATTACGGACAACCTTATGACCCTTCATATTCCTTAAATTGCATATAACAAATACGTAAATTAAAATACCTTGGTCTGATGCTAACCTTTCGCTTGTCTTGTCGACCTTCCTTCTTCTTCCGCTTTTCTTGTTGACCTTCCTGTTGTTGCCCTGCCCAGCTTGATACCACTAACCAACTCTACCCAAACTTTGTTTCCTCCCTGCCAACGAGGACAACTTCCTAGCTCTAGGATACCATATGGATATCCTGGCCCCCATGCCCAAAACCTCTAGCAAACCAATGCCCCCTATACTAATCCTTCCCCCAACTCCCCAACTCAAACTGTCTCCAACAAATCCCCCAAATCCCAGAGAACCCTCCCCAAAAATCCAAGTAGAATGATAATAATCCCCCTTCTTTTGTAAACCTTCTCCGATCATATCCCTCCTTCACCACCCTTTCTCCTCATTTATTTCCTTATCTACACATTCATTATCTTATCCACATAGTTAATGCCTTACCCTATTATTTAATGTTTCCTTATCCTTATTTTTAATGCTTCTTATCCCCTAGTATATGTAGATCATTTAATTAAACAATTAATTTATTAACCCTCTTAAATTTATTTCCCTGTTCATTCAATGCGATAGGTAATTAAATATTTAATTAATTAATTAATCAAAATTATAACAATTAATTAATTAATAAATATTTAATTAATATTATTATGCCAATCTTTGTTTAGTTAATAACATGTTAGAAAAATTAATTACCTAATAAATTTTTACTTAATAATCCCTAAACATATATTCAACTAGGGTTGTTACATACACCCACCCTTCAGGAAACTTCGTCCTGAAGTTAAGGTATGTTATGGTACAAAGGAAAAGAAACATGGTTCACACATTCGTAACAATTAACCGACATTATCAGTAAGTAAGTCAAGGAAACTCATACATACTAGTGTATATGTACAAGAAATGCATGTGTAGGTAGTACATACAAGTCTCGTGCATGTACTAATAATCAAAACTATCATCCTTTAGTAATTTATGTATCCATCCAATCCAGTCAGCAAGATTAGTCTATTATAAAAGACAACAAACAAATCAATTGTTTGAGAAATTCTTTAATTACTATTATCTGGTTCAACAATTTTATTTAGACAACTGTGGTTTAGTTACGTAATGATGAATATCCATATATACACATTTCTTTTTCCTTTTTTTTTTTGAAGAGAAAACATTAAATTCCACCACAAGACAGATCCCCATACCTTCTCAACTATTACTACTCATCCTTCCTCCCTATCCTACTTCCATCTCCATTCCTATCCTCCCTTTGCTAGACTATCTTGGTGCGTGAACTATATTGACCTAACTCCAAATAGAACCCGTAAGCGGAAGTGTCGCTATCTTGACCAAGCTTCCCTAGCAGACAACTTACAGTCATCATCACATGTCTTGGGGAGCATGAACTAACACCGTCCTCCTATGACTTCAGGTTTTGGAGGATATACGGTGGGAAATGCCTCCACACCTCCTAATCATAACCAAGGTCCACACCCTACAAGGGAATATACAGTGGCACCGTGTTGCTAGAGGTTTTGGGCACGGGGCCTAGGATATCCATATGGTATCCTAGAGCTAGGAAGTTGTCCTAGTTGGTAGGGAGGAAACACGATTTGGGAAGAGTCAGTCAGTGGTATCAAGCTAGGCAAGGCAGCAGCAGGAAGGTCAACAAGACAAGCGGAAGAAGAAGGAAGGTCAACAAGACAAGCGGAAGGTTAGCATCAAACCAAGGTATTTTAATTTATGTATTTGTTTTATTCAATTTAAGGAATATGAAGGGTTATAAGGTTGTTCGTAAGCTATTATGTTCAGTTCAATAAATTTTGGTTATATGATGATTATGAAGTAAAATAAATGTTAGGTTAGCATTCCTTAAACATTAAATTCTTTTGGGTTTTATAAGGCTTTGTGGAGCTGAACCCTACATTTCTCCTTATCATCACCTTACTAAGGTATCATTCATAGACTTAGGGAATAATGAGGATAACCCCTACGAGTAACAGGAATGCCTATACTCTTTTATCTGTATGTATTACCAGAGCTGGGCTATTATAAGTCAGGACGAAGAAGTGACTTGCAGAAGATCTTAAATAAGATAAATGGATGAGTAAATTAGTAGAACAAACTTTGTTACCTATTCGATGGGAGTCTGCTAGTCTGTCCCTGGTTACCATTTCCACCACCACAAGAATGGCCCTTCCCACAATGCACATATCAAACCAGGACTTTAAGGCCACGACTAGAGAAAATATCATAGATGACCATAGGCGTAAAGGAGAACATAACCATGTTCAAAAACTAGAACCTAGGATAGTAGAAGCTTACCAGAGCAGTAACTGGTCATATCGTTCCACCAGGTAATGTCTTTCTGAACCATCGAAATTTTTCAATAGGAGAATGATAACACACAGAGTCTCTTGAGAGGGCTTGATAGTGGAGTAGTAGGATGCAGAAAACCCTAGGAAGAACCTTAATTACTTGGATAAATGATGAAGGTAGAAAGGACTATGGAGACATGTGATGAGAACCAAGTTGGCATTACCAGAATGGACTAGATTACTAGGTGAGGGTTTCGAAATTTGCACACATAGAACTACCATTAAAATGGTAGGTACAAAGCCTTAACTACCTTCTGATAGTCAACTGACGCTTCACATCAAGAAATGGAGAATCAAGTTTATCCTTCAAGTTCCGAACAAGTGGAAGACTTGTACACCCTAAATGTATGTTGTGTCCACCATAAACCTATCGTTTAGGAAAGTTCACTGGTGTATGGTCTAGTTAAGCAAGATCGTTAAAAGTATTCGTTACTCAACCTCTGTTAAGGGACTGGCTCAGAGTTGACACTAAGTCTCCTAGTTACCGCTCCGAGTTAGGCTCAAACCCTGATCTTATATGCGTGTCGGGTGAGTTAAACATTTACAAAGTGGTAAATCAGAGTAGTCAGATGTATAAACATAGGAAAATGATTAATTAAAGAAAGATCTTTGGAATGTAATTTTCTAATTCCTTTACTATATGGGCACCTTGTACATAGGAATAGGTTGACATCAAGTAAATTGTGGAGTCCTTAGTGAGTTACCTTGGTAAACCTTCTAACCATAATTGGTATAGGAGTTAAGTTATTCCATTAATACAACAATAAGAAAGAAGGACCTTTCTTTGGAAATAAATAAATAAGAATGAGCTCAGAGGAATATGTCCCATACAAAAAAAAAAATTATGGCAAAATTAGGAAATTTTGGGGTATATTACACATCCAAGGAAGGTTTAGGCAGAGTTTTGATGCAAGACGATTGAGTGATCGCTTACATTTCAAGGAAATTGAGAAGGCATGAGGAAAACTATCCAACGCACTCGGAGTTATTAGCAATTGTATATGACTGGAGAGTATGGATACATTATCTAATTGGACGAAAAATCAAATTAAATATAGATCATTGTGGATTGCAACATATATTTACTCAGAGTGACTTGAACATGCAACAGAGGCGTTGGAAATAATTACTTAGAGAATGCGACTCATAGATTAATTACATTAAAGAAATGATGAACAAAGGGGCATATCTGTTGAGTCAGAGACCATGGATATTCTCGGTAATATTTCTTAACATGAATCTACGAGAAAATATTCTAGCTTTACATATTTATGATGATTGGTACAAGAAAGTTAAGGATAATACTGAAAATGATACCATGATGGTACCAAAGTTTGAAGGTTATTCATTGAACATCGACAGATTGTTGAGATATAAGGATGGAATTTACATACCTCCTAACAACGAATTAATAAGTTTGATCCTAAGCAAAGCTTGTCGATTAGCTTATATGGCTCATCTGCAAGTCACAAAGATGAAGGAAAACCTTAAGCCTTTATTCTTCTCTAAAGGAATTAAATCAGACATAGTTAGTTAAGTGGTGAGATTTCTAGAATGTCAACAAGCGAGGGCTTAGCATAGACATCCAAACGAATTGTTACAGTCACACGATATTCCTAAATTGAAATGGGAAGTCATTTAGATGGATTTTATAGTTAGATTTTCATTGACAGTGAGGAGACATGATTATATTTTTTTGGTAGTTGACAGTCTAATTTAGAGTGCACACTTTATTCTAGTGCATATGACGTATCAGTCACTAGACATAGCTAGAGTATTTTTTAGCGATATTGTGAGGTTACATGGTGTACCAAGAAGAATCATATCCAATCGAGGATCGATGTTTATAGGACAGTTTTGTACCAGTTTCCAAGACGCATTGGGAACTTAGTTGAATCTTAGTACATAATGTTACCCTGAAACAGATGGACAAATAGAAAGAATGAACCAGATCTTAGAATACATGTTTCAGATGTATGTGATGGATCAACAAAAGAAATGGGAGGACTTTTTTCCATTAGTAGATTTTTCTTATAACAACAATTGTGAGAGTACGATAAATATGGCATCATTTGAGTTTCTTTACAGGAGATCGTGTCGAATGTCGTTGAGTTGGGATCGAATTGAAGATAGGGTTCTACTGTGACCATAAGTGATTAAAGAAATGGAAGAAAAAAATCAATTGATAAGACAAAGGATTAAATAAGCACGAGATCGATAGAAGATTTATGCTGATGTGCATCACATTGACCATAGTTATGAGGTCGACAACAAGGTTTTATTGAGGGTAAAATGACACAAGAGTTTAATCAAGTTTTTAAAGGGTGATAAACTCTCTCCTAGTTTTGTGTAACCTTTTGAAGTTGTGGAAATGAAAAGACCCATTGCTTATTGATTAGCCTTAACTAATTCTTTGAGGCGTATGCACAACATATTTCATGTATCTGTTTTACGACATTATATATCATATTCGTCACATGTGATTGACCTAAGTTCTTTGTAGGTGTCAGATGAGGGTGCTCTTGTGGCAGAGATGATCTATATACTAGACCATCGCATTTGAAATCTACGACATCAAATAGTCGGCCAGGTCAAGGTCTAGTGGTATAGTTATAGCCCACATTTTTCTATGTGGGAAGGCACATTAGAGATGCATCAACAATTCCTTACTTGTTTGATAAATTATACATGTATATCTATGTTACATACATTTATTTACTTGCATTTATATATTGTGCAAACTTTGGGATGAAGTTTAAAACAGGACAAAGTGTATGTAACATCTCATACTACTGAGCACACTTATTGACTTATTATTTCATGACACTTGCGTGCAAGTGATCCGGCTATATTAAATTATGATTTGATTTCAATTATGAGTTATATATGATATTGATGATGTATTGTAATTCATGGTTACTTTCATATGTACATGTATTGACATGTATTATTCACGAGTTCTCCTAAGTGTGCAGGACACACGATAGGGTATCGATGTTGATGGCATCAATGGACTTCCTTGGAATCCGAATTGAGTGAGGCAGTGGATTTCATTTTGTTTGAGTATTTCTAATCCAACTCACATAAGGAGTAAAGGGGTTAGGAATAAAAACCTGACATTTGAGCGAGAGGTGTGGCAACGTCCCTGTCACAGCCTAGTAACATTCCCACCGTGACATGAATTGTAGGTTAATTATTTCCTAGTACGATAGTTCCATGATGTCATGAGGGAGGACTCAAAAAGTCACTCACGAATAATTCTAAGGACATGCAATAAGGAAAAATCATTATTCCTTAGAATCCCTTAGTCTCTCACAAGGTAGACCGAGTGCAGTGTTGAATCCAAGGGTCGGACAAACTTCTGAAACTAGTCAAAGGCAAGTGGCACCCTTAGAGCATGGAGATCCATCTTGAAAAGAACGTCGTGTAATTAAAACATGTGTCAATAAATTTAGGTGGGTTAGAAAACATTGAAATGTTTAGACCTTTTTAAAATAAAATAATTAATTAAATAGTAGATTATAAATTAGAAGACTAAGAAGAGTCTAAATCTAATTTTAAGACTAAGTCTAAGTCGAAATTTAAATAAATGACTAAATGAATTATGACATAAGTTAAAATATTTAAGATATAATCAAACTCTACAAAAATGTGGAATAAAATTTAAAGGTTGGATAAAATGCACATGTGTTCATGAAATCAATAAAAGAGATTTTAAAATAGAAATAAATAATAACTTGAGAGAATAGTTGTACACATAGAATAGTATCTTGAGTCAAACTACCACTAATTCTAACTAAAATAAGACTCGTAATCTGACTCTAACTAAGATCTAGTTAGGAGACACTCATTAAAGGAAAATTTGTGCAACAAAGGGACAACTAAAAGAGAAAATAGGAACACATTGGGATACAAGGGATATGAATGTCACTTGACTTAGTACTATTATGATACCAAAATTTGGTATGTTTTACTTGTGAGAGTTGGGATTTCAAGCTTCAAAAAGAGTGGAATCTCTTCCTTGTGAGGCAAGTTTGGAGCTATTTATTTTGTGGTTTTGTCTGTAGTCCTTTGATGCTCGGGGCTTAATGGGGAAGAAGAGTACCCCTAGCATTGATTTGGGGGTAACCATGTAGTCTCTTGAAGGCAAAAGGAAGATTTATTGCACAATTCTTCTGTTGGAATTCATCATCCATTATTAAAGATATCCCATGAAGTGGTATTTAAATTTATGTTATTAATCTTTTGATTACATACATTACATTGGAAATTATTGACAAATGAATGTAAACATTTCTTGGTTAATGGTTGTTCTCAATCTAATTGGTGTGAAATCCTACCCTTCTGTAGAGAATCTTATTTTGGTTTTCAAATTTTCCTTTTGGTTTCGTTAATTCTGATTGGTAGTTCTGACACTCAGTACAGGTTTTGTAAAAATTCTATTTAAATTTACTCCCCATTCATAAATTTTATCCTATAGTTTCATAAAAAAATATTATGGAATTGGTTATATCTCTTTTGGTGATGATAAACTATATAAATTGTGTGATTGATGTTATTGCAGATTTTAAGAATAGATTAAATAAAAATCTGGTTTCTTTAATCTCTCCATAAAATATTTAGACTATTAATTTTTTATTTTTTTTGTCCTTACCAAAAAAAGACCTCAAACAGCATAAAACCAATAGTTCCTTGAAAAATTGTTATAAATTAGAAAATAAAAAGTGTGTAGCCTAGATCCGAGAACCAAGACATGTTAGGAAGAAAACACTTTCCTCCTCGTTTCATTGTTGCTTCTAGGGCTTTCAAACTGACACTTTATGCATATTTCGATTCTAACCTTTCATCATCAAGTTGTAGAATATCATAGATCCATGAGGAATGATTCTTTTGGTCTTATCCTCATTGTTAGAGATAATGCTTACAACTGTTGTAACTGTGAGTTAGCCTTACAACTGTTGTAATTGTGAGTTAGTTGTTGTAACTATGAGTTAGCTGTTGTAACTGTGAGTTTCTAGGTTAACTATTTTTAGCTAATCAGATCCACTTTCTTAGGATCTAGATTGTTAGGATTCGGTGATATGGATGCTATATATGTAGCCTCCATTTGTCTATTAAGTAATACAAACATTCTATTATTGTGTGTCAATCTTGTGCAATGGCTTCTCTCTCGATTTCCAAGTTGGTATCAGAGCAAGGACCGCCCTGACTCTCTCACGAGAGGGGATGGAAGATGAGAGAAGAGTGATAAGTTGATTCCACTATAGGAGTATATTGGGTAAGAGGGTTTGAATTTCTAAATTTTTTGTGTGTTTTGTGAGATTGTTGTGGGAGACTCTCCTTGTGAATAAAGGACCACTGCGTAGGAGAACTGATGAGGATATCGTTGCCCATATATTCGTTGATCAAACTGTGAGAGGTTAGATGACTGTGCATTCATTGATCAGTGACAGCTGCATGGAAGAAAAGAGATCCAGACCTGCTTTGGTGTTGACAACAGGGTTCGATTTTCTCTCTGTCAAAACTCCGATTCCGCTGCAATGGGTGGACTTTCTATTTGGCAGATACATGTGGTGTATTCATAGAATAAGATTAATGACGTTAAATAATATATTATGGTTGTTAACTAAATGTTCTATCCTCATTGTTAATTTGATTTTGAGATAAATAAGAAATATCAAAATGGTTGTAAGAAATGTCCCACTTTGTTCATTATGTTAAAATGAGCTAGGTATGTGAGTTATGTTCATTATGTTAAAATTGTTGGGATTTGGTAACAACGAATTCCTCAAAGGATGGATCTGGATCTTATTATTCTGGGTTGGTTACAACCAAATAAACCAAGTTAATATATGGATAGGGATTGCATTTATTAAATAGTTTCTTGTGTGAATGTATAAATTCATGTAAGCCCCTAGAAGGAAAATGGTTGAATGTGAGTGAGCTCATGTAATCTCCATGATATGAATACTAAGAAAACCGATTCCTATGCTTGGTGGAAGAAGCCCAAAGTTTGGGTGAACCACGTAAAATCCGTGTGTTCCTTATATGTATGATTGTTAATTATCATTGTGAATTATGTTTTCCCCATTTACAATTCCAACAAGTGGTATCAACCTTAGTTGGAGGAGCCTCAAATTCTGAGAGAAGCCAGAAAAATAAAATCAATGTAAGGGTGCGCCAATTTATACATTCGTGCAGGTCCCTCCTCTCGAAGGGTGCGAAGCCTTATTACTCAACCTTATGCTCATGAAAAATTATTGTTACTTGAGGTGCGAACTCCCCGGACTAAAGTGATAACGTGAGTTCTAGTGGTAGTGTGAGGTGCGAACTCTCTTTAAATCAAAAAGTTGTGATCTCCTTAAATTAATTCGCATGGTAAAGTAAGGATCTCCTTAAATTAATTCGCATGGTATGGTGCGAATACATTATACATGSTGGATTTAATAAAAGGTTTTTTATTAAGATATAAAGATAWTTTTTATATATATATTTTTTAAAAACTCTTTTTTACCATTAATTTTTGGGTTCAACCTTTTGAGTATAAGGTTAATTTATAATTWTTCCACATTTAAAAGGTTTTTTTTTTATAAGTAGTGATTTGGGTCTTGGGTTTTATAAGCAGTAGATATTAGGAGATTTTTTGTGAAAATGGCTAAGATGCAGAGTTGGAAGTTTGAAGTTGAAAAGTTTAGCGGTAAAAACAACTTTAATCTCTGAAAGCTCAAGATGCACGGTCTGCTCATGCAACAAGGCGTGGTGAAGGAGCTTTTGGGAAAAGAAAAGTAACCTACGACCATGATGATGATTGGGATGATATGGATGTGAGAGCACTGAATGTCATACGCGTCTATTTGGTCGACGATGTTCTCTTCAATATTGTCTCGGAGAAGCAATAGTCGGTTTGTAGACAAAATTGGAAAGACTATATATGACAAAATCCTTGACGAGCAGAATCTACAAGAAAAGACAGTTGTACAGTTTGCGGATGAAAGACGGTACAAAAGTTGTTCACCATTTAAATACCTTTAATACCCTTCTAGTTCAATTGACTAGTATAGAAGTTAAATTCAAAGATGAAGATAAGGATATTACACTATTGTATTCATTGCGTGAGTCTTGGGATAATCTAGTCACCTCTATTATCTTTATCTCAACAAAAGTTTTAGATTATGACTCTGTTGTGGGAGCTTTGTTGGATGAGGAGAAAATCTAGTAAAGAAACCTCAACTTCATAGGCGATGTTGATCATAGGTCGAACCACAGAGAAGAATTAGAGAAGTTTTTTCTGATCTAAGTCAAGACAGAGAAAGGGTAAAGCAAAATGCTAGTATTGTGGAAAAACATGATATCTTAAGAAAGATTGTTGGAAGAGAAACGAATGTAACGAAAACTCTATGAAGGAAGCAAATTTGGCTGTAACAAATTCAGGTATGATTGATCAAGTTTTATTTTCTAAGAATTTACAATATCAAGCAGAATGGTAGTTAGATTCAAGTGCCTCCCACCACATGTGCTCACATAGAAATTGGTTTTTTTCTTACCAATATGTTGATAAGGGTGTAGTATTTATGGGAAATGGCATTCCCTGTAAAATTGTTGCGGTTGGCAGTATTAGAATCAGGTTGTTCGATGGTATTGTTAGGGAATTAATGGATGTTAGATATGTACCTGAGCTTAAATCAAATTTGATTTCATTGAGAGTATTGGATTCTTGGGGATATAAGTATACAGGTCAAGGTGGAGCTCTCACATGCTAATGATATTGTCAAATACGTGATAGATTCAGATGTTGCAGTGAAAAGGGTGCTTCAATGATTTAGAAGCAAAAATGTCACCTATAATAGTTACATTCAGATGGTTTGTGATAATTGTAATGTATATTTTATAGGCGTCTTGGATAGAAGGAGATCTATCACTAAATATGTCTCACAACACAGTTGTGGAAAAGATGTTGGAGGTGGAGTGATCCCTCAGAAAATCCAAACTTGTGCAAGGCACACAGGCAAGATCATAAAACCAGTTTTATTAGAGAAGCTACAACGGTGCTTGGCTTCTCTTGACTTGGAGAAAGGGTGACGAAAAAAAGGAATGAGAGCAAGGTATCAAGTTAATTGTTTTCAAGGTGGAGATTGTTGGGATTTGGTGACAACTCAGAGAATGGATGTGGATCCTATTATTTTGCATTGGTTACAACCAAATAGACCAAGTTAGAATATGGATAGGGATTGCATTTATTAATGAGTTTCTTGTGTGAATGCATAAATTCATGTAATCCCGTAGAGGGAAAATGACTGAGTGTGAGTGAGGTGATGTAATCTTCATGATCTGAATAATAAGACAACCGATGTCTATGCTTGGTGGATGTAGCCCAATGTTTGGGTGAACCATGTGAAATCCCTATGTTTCTTCTATGTGTGATTGTTAATTATCATTGTGAATTGTGTTTTCCGTGTTTACAATTCTAACAAAAATGAGCTAGGTATGTTAAAATGATTATGTACTATATAGACAATAAAATGTGTTTCTAAAAAAAACATATACATATTATTATAATATGTACATAAATAATATTAATAATAAAAAATCATTAGGATTAATGAGTTTGTTATTAAGCTCTCAAATGAATTTATATTTGATAATGAATTAATTCATTATATGTTAAGTTTGGAAATAATCTAACCACTCTTAATAATATATTGTGAACTATTTATCTAACTTATATATATATATATATTCTTGTTACCATAACTAATGTTTAATATGCAATTTATTTAACCAATTGATTTTGATAAGAGATTCGTTAATTGATTTTGATAAGAGATTCGTTACAGAATGACGAATAAACATTGCTCTTTTTTCTCTGTGATATAAAGTGTTTCATTTCTTAAGTTTACTTGCCAACTAGCTCGGTCGGTATTCACTATCTCCTTTGCTATGTGAGTTATTCTCCCATCGTAGATATTTTCATAATTTCCCTTAAGTTATGGTGTATGGTGTATTTGTTGGGTTAATTTATTCCATGTTTGTGTTGATGAGATTTTATATTTTATTATGTAATGATGAGTGTTTTATATATAAAAAATATATGATGCTTATTCATGAAATGATGTTTCTTTTGGATAATCAATTATTATTCATTATTATTATTAGTTATTATATATATTACTTAATAATTTATAATTATTTTATTAATTATTAATCTAAGAAAATATCTTCTCAATATCTAAACATCAACACTTCCTTTCAATGATAGAGACATTTTACATCATGTCAAGATTGTATTTAAAGTATACAAACTTCTCCCTATACTTATAACACTTGGGAAAATCAACATTTTAAACACACAAGGTTACATGACTCTCCTTATCGATTTCTCCCATCCCCTCCCGAGATAGGATGCAGTGTCGAGCCCATAAGTTTCATTCTAAGAACATTAAATTTGTATTTCTCCTTACATTATTTTTATCGCGAGGAAATGGAATAGATTATCATTAAATATGGTTAATGTTACTGAGTTTATGCTCGGTGATAGAACTCACCCTAAGTACGCTCGCATAGTATAACACTGCAGTCCAAGAAATCCAACGTATAATCAAATTCCAAGGTAATAACCCATACTAGGGGCGACAAACACATCACTTTCTTCGTAGTTTATTTATAGTAATATGAAATGGGTTTTAACTCAGTTTTTATTATATACTCACTAAAATATTTCCATGAAATTCTTTCATAGGGACTCTTTATCCATAGAAAAAAATGGAAAAATATATTTCTTCAACCGTGAAACACATAAATGTCACATATCCCAATTGAGAAATGATTTTATTCCTTGTTTGAGATTTAATTTATCTACAACGTGTATTATTGGTCACTTAATCATTGTATATTGAATCTTTATTTATGGTTTGCAAAGGGTTGTTGAAACCCTCGAGGCCGAGATTCAATGGCCAACAGTACGAGGCCTACACATCTCCCTTATAGCTTAACATAAGTTAAAGGCCACTATAGAATTGGTATTATGGGCTCCAAACTTTGTCAAGTAATCTTGTATGCGTTCTTGCAATTTATAACAGGTTCACCATACGGACACGATGTTTTGCACTTATTCTTGTTTGATTAGTGAATACTTTAACTAGTGGCTACCAAATTAGAAATTGGGAGAGTGACCATTGCACAACAATTATACATAATAATAGTTTATACTGTCCACTCACATAGATACATTACATGTATATATATTTAGAGTGAGATCCAACTAATTCTAATCTTGGAGATTTAGGTTGAGAGAATATCTCAAAAGTCTCCTACAAAACCTCAAGCCAATCCCCAAACTTACCACATAGTACTAATCTGAGCATTATTTCTAACACCCCCCTTTAATTCTTACATTCAAAAAACATATAATATTGAAAACACAAAATTTGTTACTGTCTGTGTGACTGGTCCTCATACACACTTACACTCATCTCTGAACTTCATAGACACACTTCTTTTCTCCCATCATCTTCAAGCTACCACTTCAGACAGCATAGATAAAATTGCTTCCAACCATCTTTGACGTTCTTTGTACAACTGACGTTTCTCAACTTCTGTAAGGACAATCTTGATACTGAACCATCCTATGGATACACTTCTATCTGTTGAATTCCCCCGAAGAGTAAATTTCAACAGTTATATAGGAGAATGATCTATATACTCAATGTCTTTAGTAGTAAGTTTCACAACTTGACCTCATAAAAGTAATTGATACTTCGGAAGCACGACAAGTCACATCAACCTATAATAAACTTGGACATAATTAAATTAATGATTTGTTCTTAGGCCATGGAGAACCACCAATTTAAAATTATCCTAGTCCATTCTATAATTGGTTCTTCATAATTTATGTAATTTCACAAACATCACAAATGGTTCAAATTTCTCACACTTTGCAAACCAAACAACCAATAGATTTTTTAGCACTATACGAAGAAAACATCAACACTCATTTCCTTGAGATTCCAATAGTGACACACTTCCATTTTCAGCAAGCAACTAATCCAATATTATTATTGTTTTTTTAGAAAGTTATGACCCTTCAACAAGGTTATCTCTAGATCCACCATTTAGAATTCATGAGGAGCTGAAATGTCACGTTCTCGACTTTCACACAAAGATCCATGTGATATAGTGTATCCTTCTTTCTCAATAAAAAAACATTGAGGTCGTTATTACTTCAAACGAAAATCCCTTTGAAAAAATTTATGCAGGCATTAATAACACTCATGGATCCTCTTCGTGGATACAGGAAGACCTCATGAGCTTCAATCATAGTTTGATTTGATCTGATAAAATTCACCACCAATTGAATTATTGTTTGCACATATTCAACACCTCTCGCAGTCGTCCTCTCATACACTCACACAATCATTCTGTCCTATGCAAGCCTATGTATATATGAATAAAATATCACCGCTCTCCCATTTGGGAGAGTGACCATTGCACAACAATTACACACAGAATAATAGTTTATATTGCCCACTGACACAGACGCATTACATGTATATATATTTGGAGTGAGATCCAACTAATTATAATCTTGGAGATTTAGGTTGAGAGAATATCTCAACAGTCTCCTACAAAACCTCAAGCCAATCCCCAAACCTAGCACATAGTACTAATGTGAGCATTATCTCTAACACACGACATGGTTATCATGATATCCATTTTATATTAATAATGTTTTTTCTTGTTTAGTAATTTTCAACACTTTTGATTATCTCGACCCTAGGAATGAGTCGAGGGTCCCTCTATTTATTAACCGATTTGTAATATTTCTCTTAAAACAAAACTCCTCATTTACTATTTTCAGGATTGCTTTGAAAATGAGAACCTTCACTTCTTTTTGAAAAATAAACTCTTAGCTATATTTATTTATTAGTAAATATAACCTTCTTGAACTTCTTGTTACTGTAGTCATCTATAAAAAGGTGAATTCCCGTAGATGATGTGATAGAGGGGCGCACTTATCATATATGAATTTCCTTTTATGGAGGGCGCATCACTTCTTCACGAAAATGTTTTCAATGCTTATCATTCCAATTCCACAGAGAGGGAGATATGTGCAAGCATCACCCAAGTCGTACTATGCTCCAATGACACCCCAACTAGCGAATAAACAAAAAGAGAAGGAGGAGGGCGCATTATCTTTTCCAATGTGCATGACCTCCACACAAAATTCCCACGTCGGTCTCTAAAAACGTAGCAGGATAGAGATTTATACCAATTCCTTTATATTAGCACGCAAAAAAATAGAGAGACGATATTCAACAAAACTTCATCAAACCCAATTAGAGGATGATGTCTCCTTTTAATCAATCAAGGAGAATTCATGTGACGGTGCTTTTATTTTTCTGCATTTCTTTGCACATTCAGACTGGCAAGAGAAATTTTCGGCAACAATTACTCAGACTACTCATTATTTTAGACATTTCCATTATTTAATTCGACTGTCCAATGCTTTATTACAAATAAGGGGCTCGCTAACACTGACAAAGATCAGAAATTCATATAGTACATTCTTTTAGAACGCCTTTCTTCCCGGATTGGAGAGATCATATGATAATAGAAGTTTCTACTAGTTGGACAAGGAAGGGGGACGCCCTTTCTGGTGGTCCAATTCCTATACTTATATCTAGAAGCATCCTTTCTTCGTGACCAACTAATGGAACTTTCGCTGCACTGTCTCGATTTTCATCCACTTTTCATGTCTCTAGAGTTTGGCATTTTTTACCAACTAGGTATGAAACATGATGTTGCATGGAACATCGAGAGTGTTACTTGCAAGGAAACTGCGAGTGGAGTGTATTTCTATGATAAATTATGAGTGCCACTATAGTCAGCCTATTTTTTTTGGTGTTGATGTGTATATCCCAACGTAGTCAAAATGAGAGGCATCTCTATGGGCACTAGAGACTGAAATCCAAGATAGACTTTGAAATGTAAGAAGTCAGTGAAAGAGTGTGTGGCCTTGTCGTAAGGGCGCCACTTCTACAAATCCGACATGAGGAGTTGGAATTATTTGGCGTAGTGGTGTTAATTAAATTTGGCTATGGAGAGGGTCTCGGAGTGGTAAGTCACGAGGTGACCTACCTGTTTACGCATCTCTCCAATAGAAAATTGAGAGGAAATTCGGTGTAATGGATAGCGATATTTAATTGTGTTTTGGGTGAGGGAATGTTAAGTGATAACTAGAGGACATTCAATAGTGTCTTGGGTAATCGATTGAGATGATGGAGCATTGGGTAATTGTGCATCATGAATGAGATTGATGGATGGAGCAAGGGCTCGAGAGGGTGGGAGCCTTGAGGGAGTCTGAGAGATATTGCAAAATTCTGGGAGGAGAGGGAGTATTGTGGGAGGTGACATATTTGTGAGGTTCTCGAGATGAACATGGCAGGTCAAACACATAGAGGCATTGTTGGTATTGATCACATGGTGAGTGCTTGTTGGATTGGTTCATAGTGGTGGTGAAGTGATAGTTGATGAATTAAGTACAAAGGTGTGTCCATCCTATTTAAGGTGGTATTGATGAGTCTTTTCATGATACACCACTTGTCGGTCTTGTTGGTAAGGAATAACAAGAAGGATATCAACACAATCTAACAGTGACACTTCACAGATCACAATGTCATGAAAATGACCAATGGTGAAAGTTACGGTGAAACATCAAGCAATAGTAATGCAAGGATCACCCTTCTATACCCAGCCAAGCTGATATGAATTAGGGTGTGGGGTGGTTTGGAGTTGAAAATGTTTGAATAAGTCTTGTGATATCATATTCTTAATTTGGAAGTTGTGAGTGAACAGGGGAACGTTAGGGCAACCTAGTTCTAGCATAGTCATGAGAATGAGGGATGGGTCAACTTCGGTGGGGTTGGTGAGAGAGATGAATTATGGTTACTCGGGAAACTCAGTGGGTGTGCCCTCTACAAAAAAGGTCTGATGGGGGTGGATATTTTTAATGTCTCAACAGTTGGCAGAGTTATGGGAGTTGGTCTTCTAAAAATTACACCAAACTGGATTTTTGGTCACCGACGAGAAAGAAGGATAAGGTTGAAAATGAGAAGGATGTGGGTTGTCATCCTGGGTTTGATTTGGCACATATCGGATGTGAGGGACTACCTTCCATTCTATGACCAAGACCCATAAGAAATCCTTGTCCATAGAAGCATTGTCAAAAAGATCTACCTCCCTCCAGAGATGTAACAATAAACCATAATTGAACAAAATTATTAATACCTCGTCTGGTTCGTTGACATGTAGCTGGATATGCAGCTTGCATGAGACGTCAATGTATCCTCGAACTCACTGAGGTGAAATTTGGCGGACTTGCAGCCACTTGGAGAGAAGATTTTCAAGATATCTTGGAGTGTAGAAGTGTTCCCACAATGCATGATAGAATGCATCCCAAGAATCAATACTGCCATTTGTCAGAGAAGGCGGGGTATAGACCTCTACGATAAATTTCAATCTTTCAAATTTTGTGTCCCACCAGGTTTGTGTGTTTCCTTCGAGATGAAGGATAGCTATCTGCAATTGGGTGGCTTCTTCCATCCTGGGGAATCCTTGAAGTAAGTGGAGAGGATACTGGTCTAGGAATCAGTCGTCTCTCCATTCATTTGGTTGGAGAACATGGGTAACTGAAAAAGGGTGTCGAGCTCCATGGTCGCTAGAGGTCGTCCTTATTGGAGTCGAATAAGTTCTTGGAGAGCCAATGCCAAGTCTTCAACTAGAGTTAATGTGGCTGCGTTGGATTCCTCATTGGAGGCCTCTCATCGAGACAACATGGTTAGAAGGCACTAAATAGACCTTGAGGAGGGTGTGAGAGGAACCATGAGAATTGTGTACTAATGTACCAATAAAAAGGTGTAAAGGACCCTCAGAAGGGTTATTGTGATTCTTTGAGCATGAGGAGAGAGTGGAAGACCCAAAAAAAAGTTTCTTCCTTTTTGAATCTCATGGATGAATTTTTCCTCTGTCCTCCTTTGTGTGCAGAAAATTCCCCCAAGGAAAGACATTTCTCTCATACCATTTGATTTGATAGAGGGGAGCACTTAGCAGAGACGAATTTTCTATGATGGAGGGAACATCACTTCTTGAGGGAAATGCATCTTTATCAAACTAAGAATGAAAATTCATCACTTCTTCTTAGGGAACTAAGAATGAAAAGATATACATAAAGTATCTTTTTCGAGTTATAATCAGTATTGTAGACTTTATACTCTTCCTCTATTATTTCAACGCTTATTGTTGCAACAAAAAAATACATAAAATATATTTTTCTAATTATACAATATTAAAATCTTTGTAATCATTCTTATTGTACTATTTACCATTCATTAAAAGTAAGTAATAAGTAGAAAAATACATATGAGCCTCCTTCAAAATTTAAGGAACTGTAACATCCCTCTCTGGCGCAGTTACCAAACTTATTCTTTGAGGACACTTGCTCGCAAGTGATCTGGATTTTTATGATGATAAAACTTTTTCCTTCATTATGATGCGTCAAGTTGTATGACAAGATGTTTTTACTACTTTGATGTAGACAGGTGTTGCTGACTCAGTTTCATTGAGTGTGCAGGGTTTCGGACCTTGAGGATGCGGAGGCATCGGTGGAACTCCCTTGGACTCCGGATTGAGTCAGGGAGAGGGCTATTTGAGTCGTTTCATTTATGGTGATATTGTTTTGTTTGATGATATGCTATTGATTTTATGATATGTGGTTGACATGATCTGACATGATGGTTGATGATGCAGGCTGACGATAGCTTGCCGACCAAGATTCACATATGGAGTAAAGGGGCCACACAC
>ML824686.1:37703-48380 GCA_009831015.1 Picea engelmannii | reverse complement strand
TGCGCTCTCCAACAATTGCAGGTTGCCAAAGGTTCACCTTGGCTTGGGAATCGTCTCGTCACATATATTTAAACACAAATTAAGAAGGGAGATTGACAAGGCACATGGATCACCTTTCACGCCTCCCTCCTCCCATTTTCAATGATCGGCACATGGATCACCTACCACCCCTTTGATTTGACTCATCCTCGTTGTTATGCGTATTATAATAATACGCATTTTGTTCCTTCCTTCGGATGACGGGATCCCGAAACCCATAAAATTCTTTTATTCTGCCCAAGAAATAACAGTGTCCAGCATATTTGGCCTGAAACATCACGCATACGTCTATTTGTTGAACGTTCATTCAATGAGTTGCGGTTGTGAATGATAAATCAAATAAAGACCAGATTTTGCTTTCTCCTCCAGCTTTTACTTACTCACGTACTATGTCAACGAAACAATAGCCTCAGTGTTACTTCAAAACTTTTGTTGTTGAAAATGGTCTCCAGAAAAAGAAGGTAACCAGGTTTTCGAAAACTTTTGTTGTTGAAAATGGTTTCCAGAAAAAGAAGGTAACCAGGTTTTCGAAAACTTTTGTTGTTGAAAATGGTTTCCAGAAAAAGAAGGTAACCAGATTTTCCTCGCGCACTGTTTTCAACTAAAGCATGCAAAGGCAGGTGACAGAAAGCAGACTTTTCAGCGGAAGGAAAACGAAAGAAACGTTACGATGAAAACTAAACAGAGTTGATGTGAAAAGTTGAAAGCCAATTATTTTGATCTTCCTAGGATTCTATTCGTTTTAACCCAATCATGTGCATCATTGAGATTTCTCATGATTGTTACTTTTATTTGATAATATTGTATAACTTAGGAGTCATTTCAACTCGGATCTATTCGTACAACTACCACCACAAAGTAATGTAATTTTACTAGTTAACGAGCACAGCCGCTAACTCGCTGCTGAGAATGTCGAAAGGTAGCGGCTAACTCGCGGTTGAGAATGTCGATTGAGAACGCGTGCTTCTAATATACTGAGAACGTGTGCTCCCAACATAAAATGTTTGTGGTAATTCGTCTGTGGTAATATGAAACGTTTTACTGTATTAGGTTGATAAATGGAAGCCAACAACTTCAATGCATAGTCATCAGATTAGGGTTTAAGGTTAAATAAGGTTAAAAGATCATTAATTGTGCCCATTGTCAATAGGTGTACGTCTTTCGGCATAACTAGCACAGCCCCTAACTCGCGGCTGAGATCGAAAGGTAGCGGCTAACATAAAACGTTTGTGGCAATTCGTCTGTGATAATATGAAACGTTTTACTGTATTAGGTTGATACATGGAACGTGGCAATTACATATCTTTATAGTAATTTTTTAATGTGATCAATTAAATGTTAAAAAGTAAACATGTTAAGGGACGCCTTGATAAATGCAAAAAAATTATGAACAATAAATATGATCCATTGATTTTGGAGGATGACTAAGAATATGCCAGCATCTTCAATGCATAGCCATCCGATTAGGGTTTAAGGTTAAATAAGGTTAAAAGATCATTAATTGTGCCCATTGTCAATAGGTGTAAGCCTTTAACGAGAACTTGATGGAAGCGTTATTATTGTTATTTATAATTATAAAAGTATTAAAATAATAAAATGATTAACATGAAAATTAAAAATTAAACACTATAATAATATTTTTTATTATATTTTTAATAATATTAATAGAAACGAGAATTTATGTCATTTCATGTATCTTGGGTGGTTGGGAGCAATGATGATTACCCTCCCCACCCAAGTTCAAATGCTTTAAGTCACATTTCATATACTTGATTGTAATTGACTATGGTTATTGTACTTGTCTTGAGTAATTGACTAACTTTGGATAACATGTGATTGAGTTCACCAATTGTGGCTCACTTATCGAGAGGTGGTTTACTTTAGTTCACATCAAACATGTGTAGTTATGGTTTACTCTCCATATATGGTTAATCATGGTTGACTTAGACCACTAGAGATGAATTTCAATCACTTTGTTTACCTAGATGGGAATTTGCTAAGTGTGATTGAGTTTTATTGTGGTTCACTATGGTTGAGTGCAATTAGCTATGGTTGGTACTAGCTTATTTTGTTGTTTAGGGTTTGCTATGATTGAATTGTCCCACTATGTTTAACATTAGATGAATTTGATTCATCACGGTTGAATGAGGTTGGCTTTGTTGACTTCCATCGATTGTTGTAGAATTGGTTCACTATGGTTGATGATGGTGGACCTTAGTGACAACTTTAGATGATTGTGGTTGACTTTAATGGATTGTAATTCAGTGTGGTTATCTACAATGGAGTTTGGTTGACTTGGTTAACATTAGTTGACTTTCCCACCTAGAATTAACTATATTTGATTCATTGGATATGGTTGACCTCTCTTGACTTTAGTTAACCATTGTTCAATGTGATTGAAAGTATTGACTTTGGTTAAATTTGGCTTATTGTAGTTAACTTTGGCTTCTAAGGTTGAATGTGGTTCAGTATGCTTGACATGGTTGACTATGATTGATTGTGATTAACTTTATTGGTTCTAGTTGACTATATTTATTATGGGAAACTTTGGTTCATTGTTATTGATTAGGATTTATTATGGATGACTATGATTGACTTTGGTTAACATGGATCATTGTGATCAACTTCCCTAATTATGATTGATTAAGGTTGACTTACCTCATTATCCTTTAATTTTTCTAACTAAGGTTTACTTTTGGTGATTTTGATTGCATATGGTTGACATAGGGTAGTGTGTTTGAGTTTGACTATAAAAAATGTTGAATATTATTATTGACTTGGTTCACTATAGATGACTTCATTCATCGTGGTCAATTGTGTTTAACTAGGGTTGACTTTGTTTGAATTCACTTATTGTCATTAACTTCACTCATTATGCTCAACTATAGTTGAAGATGGTTGACTATGATTGAATATGGACTATAAGGTTGAATGTGATTGTTTATTGTTGATTGTAGTTGACTTGGGTAATTGTAGTTATTGTCAGTTGATTTTGGTTCACTTTGTTGTGTGTGGTTGTGTTTGGTTGAGTGCAATTGAGTTCACTAATTGTTGTTGACTTGTTAAGAGGTGGTTGACTTTGGTTGATTTGCTTGATTGTGGTTGAATTGGCATATTGTGGTTGACTATTTTATAATATGGCTAGATTTGGTTGATTGTGGTTGACATAGGTTGTCTTGGTTAGCTTTCGTTCCTATGGTTAACTATGGGTGATTGTGGTTGACTAAAGTTAACTATGATTAGTTGTCAACCATGGTCTGAAGTAGTCAACAACAATAAAACAAGCATGACTATCAATTGACTATGGATTTTTTATGAATTATTGGAGTTGTCTCTGGTTGACTATAGTTGACTTTGTTTGACTTAGTTGACTATGGTTTATTTAAAATATTTGTGTTTAATTTCCTTTTAATGTGGATGACCTTAGTTGATTATGGTTGAATTTAGTTAAGTTAGGTTGGCTTAGTTGACCTTAGGTCACTTTGATGTCTATGGTTGGGTTTTCTAAGTATGGTTTTCTGAGGAGTATGGTTGGATTGAATGATAGGGGTTGAATTTGATTCACTTTGTTCACTAGTGTATGGATTTGCTAAGTCTTATTGATCTTAATTGTGGTTAACCTTACTTCACTCTCGTTGACTGCAATTGACTATGTTGGCATTAATTGACTCGGATGTCTTGAGTTCATTTTCATTGAAGTGTATGACTATGCTTAGCATAAATTGACTTTGATTTACCAGGGTTGAAGGAAGTTAACTATGTTGACTTGGGTTGATTGTAGTTGACCTTTTCTTAAAGTGATAGACTTGGAGCATTATGGTTTAATTATAGTGGAATTGAGTTGAATATCATTAATTGTGGTTGGATTTAGTCAATTGTAGTGACATTGGTTGCCATTGGTTATCATTGGTACACTTCACTATGTAGGGTTAACTATAGTTGATTTCACTAGCTATGGTTGACCTTAGTTGGATTTCATTAATAATTGTTGAATGTGATTTAGTACGTTGACATTACCTGACTTTGGAAAAGAATGGTTGAATTTGGATAACTATTTTTTAGTGTGGTTGAAAATGGTTAACTTAGTTAATTGTGGTTGTGTTGACTGACTATGGTTGATTGTGATTCACTTTGGGGATTGTTCTGGAATGTCTTCACTATGGAAAAAATTTGGATGATTGTCATTGACTACGATTGATTGTAGTTAACTATGGTTGAATTTGGTTTAGTTTAGTTAACATGGATGACTATGGTTAAGTTCGTTGATTATGGTTGATTTGGCCGACTACACTTGAATTTCGTAACATATATTTACTTTTAGTAACTAAGGTTGGATTTTGTTGATTTTTTTTTGCCTGTGTTTTACATGGGGAAGTGAGATTAAATTTCACTATCATTAACTTTCGGTATTGACTTGACTAACTATGGTTGAATTTACTGACCATGATTAATATTATTCAACTATGGCTGATTTGATTGACTTTGGTTGACATAGGTTGGACTTAGTTGACTTGAAAGTTTTAAACACATACAAGTGGATATTTTCTTACAAATTATTACCAAAAGTACAAAGAAAAAAAAATGATACACACACACTGAATATATATTTACCCTAGCAACCCTTAATTGGGAAAACAAACCTATCTTAGAGTTGCACCTACCTCTTCTTCATTGTATTAACTTCAATGATCATAATACAATATTGATGTATTCTCTATCATTCAAAACCATAATTCATCATCCTAAATTAGATTGGAAACCTAATCCCTTAACAAGGATTAGATTACAATAGGTCAGAAAACCATTGGCCAAAAATGTACAAAAACTAGTGAAAACTAGTGTTGTTATTGGAATTGCCCCTAGCAAAGTCCAGATGAAAACAATATAGCATATATCCAACATTCTCCCACTTGTTTCTTTCTTTTTAAAACAAGGGGCCAAAGATTTATAAGTTCATAGGTTGATGGTAGAAATGTCCATTTCTTCTCTACAACAAGATAACTTCTTAGTACTAGCACACTTCCTCAATTAGTCTGCAATATTATGCAAGGTTTCAACCTTATCCAACAACACCCTCATGTCTTCAACCATGTATCTCACAAAGTTGTACTACATGTTGGGGTCCTATAATTATAGGCGAATCGATTCTTCGACTGTTGATTTGGCGTTTCTCCCGTGATGACGAAGTCCTGGCTCAGGGGATTTCATTTCCTCCCTACATTCTTGTCGCTCAATCCCCCATCACCTTATTTCATCCTTCATCTACGTTGCGCCCTCACTCCCTTGTCTTTTGTCAGCCTCCATTATCCTGCCACCTTCACCTATCCATAAGCAAACAGACTTAGGATAAACAAGAATAGCAATAAAGTTAATATAGGTTAAAATTGATTAATAAACAACTAGTTTAATAATTGATTAATTATTAATTAATTATTAATTAATCAATTATTAATTAAGTTAAAAAATCTAGGTTAGTAATTAGTTAGTAACTAAGTTAGTTTTTGGATTAAATAAAACATTAAATAAAACAACACAAAACCTATATTAAAAATATAAAAACAAATCATAAAAAGTTAAAAAAAGTTAAATTAAAAACATGTAATAATTTAAAAAACAAATAATAAAAAACAAAACATAATATAATATAAAATAAATTACATTAAAAACAAAAAACACATTAACATAAAATGTGACACATAAAACACATAAATAAAAATAAATATTAAAAACAATTAAAAACTAAAACAAAACAAAAATGAATTAATCCTAAGTCTACCCATTACCTCACGTCACTCCCACCTACCCCACCTCACAATCCACTCATCCCCCATACGTCACCCCTATGTAATACTCCACTCACCCATCCCCCTCACGTCACCTTCCACTCACACTACCCACGCACATCTCCATACACCAGCGCCCTCCATCCACCATACCATAAAATAAATCAACGCACTACATCTTTTCCGGACCCCCCCTCACCTTCCGAGTTTTAATGAGAGGGGGGGGGTCCGGAATCGAAAAAACCCTCGTGCAAATCTGAACAGCCCAGAAACGGGCATATAAATCAACGACCCAGATTAAATTTTGGACCCCCCTGGGCGTTCTACATTTAACGAGGGGGGGGTGGGTTCCGGAATATCGCTTACCACGCAAAAAAACCACTTTCCTCAAAAATTTACCATTTTTTCCTGTTTTACCACGTCCTCTTCCAGATCGAATTTTGGGCAAACGGAGATGGATTTTAAACATATGAGAGAGGTTTTTTCTTATAACGGGATGAAGAAAAAAAACCTCTTTCAATTTTTTCAATGGAGCTACGATCCAGGAGAATAAAAGACATCTTCGAGGCCTAGTTTTCCATATTTTCAAATTTCCGTTACAGTCCCGATCTTGCAGGAGCTGTCATGGCCAGCTGGGGACAAATTTGGAGAAACCGAACGAGGTTTTTGTCTAGAAGATGCCCATATACAATAACCTCTTTCATTTTTCTCCCAGGTGTCATCATTGAAGAGAAAATCATGTCTTCTCGGACCCCTATTTCACAAAAAACCGGTTCGTTTTTCATGGCAGAAAACTCCAAATTTTGTGGGAGTGGTGGCTATTTTTGGCCGAGGCAGTTAAAATGACTTCTGAAACTAATTGGTATGGTCTACCCTATTTATCCAGATGATTTTAATGTAAAATGGTTCGACCTGTGAGGTTCCTGGACTGGACTGTGGGTTATGTATGACCCGAAGACCTTTTTCTTCTCTGTAATTTTGAGATGAGCAATCAGCGATGGACATGTTTTCTTTTACAGGATTCATATGTGGTGAGACTGGTGGTGTTTTTCTCTATTTAATGTTTTTCCGGTGATCATTATGCTTGTTTTGAGTTCTTATTATCAGAAGCAAAGTAATAGAAGCAGAATTTATCAACAGATACTCTGCCTCTGAGGTTTTGATGATCTTTATGTCTTCTGATAAAGCTTAGTTCAGGAATTCTTAGCTGCTCCTGTGCCTGGATTTTATCTCCCTTATTTCTTCCTCAAATAAATACCATTAAAACTCAATTCGATCCAATATTTCCGCTACCTTGCCCTGTGAAAGAACTTTGTCCAGATCTGAGAGTGAATCACATTGTTTATAGCGTAGACCCCATTTGCCCAATGGCCCTCCTTGGTGTTCCAAATCAACAATTTAAAAATGCCAACCCATGTTCTTCATAACTAGACTAATACCTCTTCAAACAAAGCTATATCAGACAGAGAGATCCCTCTCTGAGTCTTGGAGGGCTAGATCCAAGACTCGAAGTGGTTTTGATGTTGCTTCTGTGACTACCTTACAACCTTGGGCAAATTATAGAGTGCTAACATAATGGCAACCATACTAGGGAACTATTCCCAGTAGTACACTTCAAGATCCAGCTCTGATCACTGATGGTGGATAGTGACCAGACACAAGAAGGATGATATTATTCACCTGGCGACTCCAATCAGCTCCAAACAGTGCCAACTCAAAGACTCCACTGGAGGAAGAACCTTAAGCATGGCCAAGTAGCCTAGAAAGACCAGGTACTCGAGCTTGAATTGCATTCAAGACATCTTTGGTTTTATTTGCCATCATGTCTTGTCTTTTTCTAAGCCTGATCAAAAGTATATTTTTGAAGAGTATTTTGACCATCAGTCAATTGATGAGTCTCAAGATATCATATTCCCAATTGTAGATTATGTATAGGCTCATACTCCTGTGCACATCCCAGATGCACCTGTAGAAACGCTAGTGAGACATAAGCCTCCTGCTTTGTCTCCTACTCCTGCTAAACCTCTGGATGTTTATAAGCCTCCTGCTTTATCTCCTACTCTTGTAAAATATCTAGATGGCTGTAAACCTCTGGTTTCATCTTCTGTGCTTGCAAAAATCCCAGAATGATACCAGCCTCTAGATTTGCCTCCCATTCTCCATGACCTCCCTGTCAATTACATCAATAATCTGCCTAGGTTTGATGGAGAAAATGAGAAGATCACTGTTGAAAATCATATTCAAAACCTTGAAGATTTCCTTGACCTTTATGAGGTTGAAGATGAGGATGTTTATATCAATATGTTTGCCCTATCCTTGGGAGGTAGAGTCAAAGATTTGTTTAAGAAACTTCCTGCTGCTAGCATAAAAAATTTTAATCAATTTATGCAAGTTTTCCTAGATAGATAGGTGATCAGGGGAAATGTTTTCCTTATCCTAGAAGAGTATGAACACTTGAAAAGAAAGCCAGGGGAGACAATACATTAGTTTTCATCCAGATTCAATAAGTTGTATCATGCCATACCTACTGACATAAGGCCACCCCCAGGATCAGCTCACTTGCATTACCCAGATGCCTTCGATCCTGAAATGACATTTCAGTTAAGAGAAAGAAACACTACAAGCCTTGAAGAAATGAAGAGCATTGCAGTTGATGTGGAGACCAAGTTGCTGATCAAGAGGTCAAAATTAAAGGACAAAGAAATGGAGTAGCTGAAGTCATCAGAAGCTAAACTGGAGATTTTGGCCAGTGCCATGGAAAATATGATGCAGAAGATTAACAGAAAAGATGAGCTTGCTCTCCAAAGACATCATGGTCCCTTGATTTCAGAGAAAGAAAGTGTCACAGTTCCCAAACATGTTGCGGCACACCCTTGGTACCATGGTTTGAATAATGATTCGTTCATGTATTCAATTCACAGCACAGTCAAAGATGAAGCTCCATCTCAACTTGTAGAAGATCAACCGACTGATATGATGTGCATGGCTGACGACATTCCTTCCTTGGATTGTACACCCAAGTGGGGTCAATATGATGATGATCATGAAGCTGAAAACGAGGTTGACTGTTTAGAGAAACTGGCAGCATGTCATTGGCAGGAAGAAGATCATTTACAGTTCAGATGTGACAATCATCTCATGCACAACAATCATGACAGCGATGAGGAAGAGACAGAAAATCTTAGAGATATGGAGGTTATCTTAAACCCATAATCGCAGCACTTGCCCTCTTTCAATTTTCAAATTCTTGATGAAAGCTTAGAGCCTGAGACAAATTATGATTTAATCCAAAAGAACTCTGTTCCATTGTGCTTTAAATCATTTCAAGTTTTGAAGGAGACTCTTGGACAAGTGGTGAAGGATAAGTACATAAAGGGTCAAGAAATTTCATTTGAGTCAACGCAACAGTCTTGTCAGTCTTTTTAGGATCCAATAGTTGATCGGTTGGATGGCCTGTGTGGTCAAAATCATTCTTCATTCACCAGTCATGAGATAAAAATTTGCTATGATAGGGACATGATTAGACAGTCAGTTACAGGGGTATGTTCAGTAGAAGCATCAGTTCAAAACTCATCGGGAAAGTTGCAGCCATGTCAGGAAATGCATAAGGATGAAAATAACGTAGGTACAGTGCCAAAGCTGCCACCCAAGAATCAAGAAACATGTCATTTCTACCTTGATCCTGTAGCTACCTATATGGAGAATTTTCTCACTCTGGAGCCTAAATCTTTCTCTGACATTACTTTTGTTTTTCATGATGGTCAAGGTCTCTATGATAAAGATCAATCATTTTTTGTGCAGTGGCCTTTTCACTTTGCAGTTTTGAGTAGTTGGGCAAAAAGTCAAGCTGCATTTTTCACTGTGCTAACAAGAAATCAAACAGTCATCTGGTCTCAACAACTACTTGATTGGATGCACTGGCATTATTGTATCATTTAGAATGATGAAACTGTCAGTAGCATAAGGTAGGTAGGAAAAAATGAATAAGCTCAGCATTCCGAGGACCTCTTTTTCAACAATGTTTAACTTAATTTGGTTTCAGTTGCAAGATCAAAATAGGTACAAGTTACAAAATAAGATTTTGGGATCAGCCCAATGGATAAAGCTCTGGTCTACATGCTCAGAAGTCTATGGTTCTTGACACCTCCTGAAAGAAGCTGCCATCCCCAGGTGGAGCCTATGTTGGGGTCCTATAATTATAGGCGAATCGATTCTTCGACTGTTGATTTGGCGTTTCTCCCGTGATGACGAAGTCTTGTCTCAGGGGATTCTGTTTCCTCCCTACATTCTTGTCGCTCAATCCCCCATCACCTTATTGCATTCTTCATCTACGCTACGCCCAAACTCCCTTGTCTTTTGTCAGCCTCCATTATCCCGCCACCTTCACCTGTCCATAAGAAAACAGACTTAGGATAAACAAGAATAACAATAAAGTTAATATAGGTTAAAATTGATTAATAAACAACTAGTTTAATAATTGATTAATTATTAATTAATTATTAATTAATCAATTATTAATTAAGTTAAAAAATCTAGGTTAGTAATTAGTTAGTAACTAAGTTAGTTTTTGGATTAAATAAAACATTAAATAAAACAACACAAAACCTATATTAAAAATATAAAAACAAATCATAAAAATTAAAAAAAGGTTAAATTAAAAACATATAATAATCTAAAAAACAAATAATAAAAAACAAAACATATATTAAAAAATTACATAATATAATATAAAATAAATTACATTAAAAACAAAAAACACATTAACATAAAACGTGACACATAAAACACATAAATAAAAATAAATATTAAAAAACAATTAAAAACTAAAACAAAACAAAAATGAATTAATCCTAAG
>ML824686.1:23163-37148 GCA_009831015.1 Picea engelmannii | reverse complement strand
GGGGGGGGGGGGGGGGGGTTCGGAATACCGCTTACCAAGCAAAAAAACCACTTTCCTCAAAAATTGACCATTTTTGCCAGTTTTACCACGTCCTCTTCCAGATCGATTTTTGGGAAAACGGAGACGGATTTTAAAAATCCGAGAGAGGTTTTTGCTCAATACGGGCTACGAGCCTGGAGAATCGAAGACATCTTCAAGGCCTAGTTTTCCAGATTTTCAAATTTCCGTTACAGTCCCGATATTGCAGGAGCTGTCACGGCCAGACGGGGACGAATTTGGCAAAACCGAAGGAGATTTTTGTCCAGGACATGCCCATATACAATAACCTCTTTCATTTTTCCCCCAGGTGTCATCATTGAAGATAAAATCACATCTGCTGGGACCCCTATTTCACAAAAAATCGGTCCGTTTTTCATGGCAGAAAACTCCAAATTTTGTGGGAGTGGTGGCTATTTTTGGCCGAGGCGGTTAAAATGACTTCTGAAACTAATTGGGATGGTATACCCTATTTATAAAAATGATTTTAATGTAAAATGGTTCGACCTGTGAGGTTCTTGGACTGGACTATGGGTTATGTATGACCCGAAGACCTTTTTCTTCTCTGTAATTTAGAGATGAACAATCAGCAGTGAACATGTTTTCTTTTACAGGATTCCTATGTGGTGAGATTGGTGGTGTTTTTCTCTGTTTAATGTTTTTCCTGTGATCATTATGCTTGTTTTCAGTTCTTATTATCAGAAGGAAAGTAATAGAAGCAGAATTTATCAGCAGATACTCTGCCTCTGATCTTTTGATGATTTTTATGTTTTCTGCTAAAGCTTAGTTCAGGAATTCTTAGCTGCTCCTATCCCTGGCTTTTATCTCCCCTATTTCTTCCACAAATCAATACCATTAAAACTCAATTCGATCCAATATTGCCGGTACCTTGCCCTGTGAAAGAACTTTGTCCAGATCTGAGAGTGAATCACATTGTTTATAGCATAGACCCCATTTGCCCAATGGCCCTCCTTGTTGTTCCAAATCAACCATTTAAAAACCCCAACCCATGTTCTTCATAACTAGCCTAATACCTCTTCAAACAAATCTATATCAGACAGAGAGATCTCTCTCTGACTCTTAGAGGGATAGATCCAAGACTCAAAGTGGTTTTCATGTTGCCTTTGTGACTGCCTTACAACCTTGGGCAAATTACAGAGCGCGAACATAATGGCGACCAAAATGGGGAACTCTTCCCAGTAGTACACTTCAAGCTCCAGGTCTGATCACTGATGGTGGACAGTGGCCAAACACAAGAAGGCTGAGATCATTCACCTAGCGACTCCAATCAGCTCCAAACAATGCCAACTCGAAGACTCCACTAGAGGAAGAACCTTAAGCATGGCCAAGCAGCCTAGAAAGACCAGGTACTCGAGCTCAAATTGCATTTAAGACATCTTTGGTTTTATTTGCAACCATGTCTTGTCTTTTTCTAAGCCTGATCAAAAGTATATTGTTGAAGAGTATTTTGACCATCAATCAATTGATGAGTCTCAAGAGATCATATCCCCAATTGCAGATTATGTACAGGCTCATACTCCTGTGCACATCCCAGATGCACCTGTAGAAACCCTAGTGAGACATAAGCCTCCTGCTTTGTCTCCTACTCCTGCTAAACCTCTGGATGTTTATAAGCCTCATGCTTTATCTCCTACTCTTGTAAAATCTCTAGATGACTGTAAACCTCTAGTTTCATCTTTTGTGCTTGCAAAAATCCCAGAACGATACCAGCCTCTAGATTTTCCTCCCATTCTCCATGACCTCCCTGTCAATTACATCAATAATCTACCTAGGTTTGATGGAGAAAATGAGAAGATCACTGCTGAAAAGCATATTCAAAACCTTCAATATTTCCTTGACCTTTATGAGGTTGAAGATGAGGATGTCTGTATCAGGATGTTTGCCCTGTCCTTGGGAGGTAGAGTCAAAGATTGGTTTAAGAACCTTCCTGCTGCTAGCATAAATTTTTTTAATCAATTTATGCAAGTTTTCCTAGATAGATAGGTGATCAGGGGAAATGTTTTCCTTATCCTAAAAGAGTATGAACACTTGAAAAGAAATCCAGGGGAGACAATACATCAGTTTTTAGCCAGATTCAATAAGGTGTATCATGCAATACCTACTGACATAAGGCCACCCCCAAGATCAGCTCACTTGCATTACCCAGATGCCTTCGATCGTGAAATGACATTTTAGTTAAGAGAAAGAAACACTACAAGCCTTGAAGAAATGCAGAGCATGGCAGTTGATGTGGAGACCAACTTGTTGATCAAGAGGTCAAAATTAAAGGACAAAGAAATGGAGCAGCTGAAGTCATCAGAAGCTAAACTGGAGATTTTGGCCAGTGCCATGGAAAAGCTGATGCAGAAGATTAACAGAAAAGAGGAGCTTGCTGTCCAAAGACATCATGCCCCTTGATTTCAGAGAAAGCAAGTGTCACAGTTACCAAACATTTTGTTGCACACCCTTGGTACCATGGTTTGAATAATGATTCGTTCATGTATTCAATTTACAACACAGTCAAAGATGAAGCTCCATCTCAACTTGTAGAGGAGAAACCGACTGATATGATGTGCATGTTTGATGACATTCCTTACTTGTATTGTACACCCAAGTGGGATCAGTACGATGATGATCATGAAGCTGAAATAGAGGTTGACTGTTTAGAGAAACTGGCAGCATGTCATTGGCAGGAAGAAGATCATTTACAGTTCAGATGTGACAATCATCTTGTGCACAACAGTCATGACAGCGATGAGGAAGAGACAAAAAATCTTAGAGATATGGAGGTTATCTTAAACCCATAATCGCACCACTTGACATATTTCAATTTTCAAATTCTTGATGAAAGCTTAGAGCCTGAGACAAATTATGATTTAATCCAAAAGAACTCTGTGCCATTGTGCTTTAAATCATTTAAAGTTTTGAAGGAGACTCTTGGACAAGTGGTGAAGGATAAGTACATAAAGGGTCAAGAAATTTCATTTGAGTCAACGCAACAGTCTTGTCAGTCTTTTCAGGATACAATAGTTGATCGGCTCGATGGCCTGTGTGGTCAAAATCATTCTTCATTCACCAGTCATGAGATAAAAAGTTGCTATGATAGGGACATGATTAGACAGTCAGTTATAGGGGTATGTTCAGTAGAAGCATCAGTTCAAAACTCATCAGGAAAGTTGCAGCCATGTCAAGAAATGCATAAGGATGAAAATAATGTAGGTACAGTGCCAGAGCTGCCACCCAAGATTCAAGAAACATGTCATTTCTACCTTGATCCTGTAGCTACCTATATGGAGAATTTTCTCACTCTGGGGCCTAAATCTTTCTCTGACATTACTTTTGTTTTTTAAGATGGTCGAGGTCTCTATGATAAAGATCAATCATTTTTTGTGCAGTGGCCTTTTAACTTTGCAGTTTTGAGTAGTTGGGCAAAAAGTTAAGCTGTGTTTTTCACTGTGCTAACAAGCAATCAAATAGTCATCTGTTCTCAACAACTACTTGATTGGATGCACTGGCATTATTGTATCATTTAGAATGATGAAACTGTCAGTAGCATAGGGTAGGTAGGAAAAAATGAATAACCTCAGCATTCCGAGCATCTCTTTTTCAACAGTGTTTAGCTTAATTTGGTTTCAGTTGCAAGATCAAAACAGGTACAATTTACAGAATAAGATTTTGGGATCAGCCCAATGGATAAAGCTCTGGTCTGCATGGTCAAAAGTCTATGGTTCTTGACACCTCCTGAAGGAAGCTGCCATCCCCAGGTGGAGCCTATGTTGGGGTCCTATAGTTATAGGCGAATCGATTCTTCGACTGTTGATTTGGTGTTTCTCCCGTGATGACGAAGTCCTGGCTCAGGGGATTCCGTTTCCTCCCTACATTCTTGTCGCTCAATCCCCCATCACCTTATTGCATCCTTCATCTACGCTGCGTCCTCACTCCCTTGTCTTTTGTTAGCCTCCATTATCCCGCCACCTTCACCTGTCCATAAGCAAATAGACTTAGGATAAACAAGAATAGAAATAAAGTTAATATAGGTTAAAATTGATTAATAAACAACTAGTTTAATAATTGATTAATTATTAATTAATGAATTATTAACTAAGTTAAAAAATCTAGGTTAGTAATTAGTTAGTAACTAAGTTAGTTTTTGGATTAAATAAAACATTAAATAAAACAACACAAAACCTATATTAAAAATATAAAAGCAAATCATAAAAATTAAAAAAAAGTTAAATTAAAAACATGTAATAATTTAAAAAACAAATAATAAAAAACAAAACATATATTAAAACATTACATAATATAATATAAAATAAATTACATTAAAAACAAAAACACATTAACATAAAACGTGACACATAAAACACATAAATAAAAATAAATATTAAAAACAAAACTAAAACAAAACAAAAATGAATTAATCCTAAGTCTACCCATTACCTCACATCACTCCCACATACCCCACCTCACATTCCACCGGAATACCGCTTATGACGCAAAAAAACCACTTTCCTAAAAAATTTACCATTTTTGCCTGTTTTACCATGTCCTCTTCTAGATCGATTTTTGGGCAAACAGAGATGGATTTTAAAAATCCGAGAGAGGTTTTTTCTCAGTATGAGCTGAAGAAAAAAAAACTCTTTCAGTTTTTTAAACGGAGCTACAATCCAGGAGAATCAAAGACATCTTCGAGGCCTAGTTTTCCAGATTTTCAAATTTCCGTTACAGTCCCGATCTTGAAGGAGCTGTCACGGCCAGATGGGCACGGATTTGGAGAAACCGAAGAAGGTTTTTGTCCAGCGCATGCCCATATACAATAACCTATTTTAGTTTTCATCCAGGTGTCATCATTGAAGATAAAATCATGTTTGCTCGGACCCCTGTTTCACAAAAAAAAACGGTCCGTTTTTCATGGCAGAAAACTCCAAATTTTGTGGGAGTGGTGGCTATTTTTGGCCGAGGTGGTTAAAATGACTTTCGAAACTAATTGGGATGGTATACCCTATTTATCCAAATGATTTTAATGTAAAATTGTTCGACCTGTGAGGTTCCTGGACTAGACTGTGGGTTATGTATGACCCGAAGACCTTTTTCTTCTCTGTAATTTTGAGATGAGCAATCAACAATGAACATGTTTTCTTTTACAGGATTCCTATATGGTGAGATTGGTGGTGTTTTTCTCTGTTTAATTTTTTTTCTGTGATCATTATGCTTGTTTTCAGTTCTTATTATCAGAAGGAAAGTAATAGAAGCAAAATTTATCAACAGATACTCTGCCTCTGAGCTTTTGATGATCTTTATGTTTTCTGCTAAAGCTTAGTTCAGGAATTCTTAGCTGCTCCTATCCCTGGCTTTTATCTCCCCTATTTCTTCCTCAAATCAATACCATTAAAACTCAATTCGATCAAATATTGCCGCTACCTTGCCTTGTGAAAGAACTTTGTCCAGATATGAGAGTGAATCACATTCTTTATAGCGCAGACCCCATTTGCCCAATGGCCCTCCTTGCTGTTCCAAATCAACCATTTAAAAACCCCAACCCATGTTCTTCATAACTAGCCTAATACCTCTTCAAACAAAGCTATATCAGACAGAGAGATCCCTCTCTGAGTCTTGGAGGGCTAGATCCAAGACTCAAAGTGGTTTAGATGTTGCCTCTTTGACTGCCTTACAGCCTTGGGCAAATTACAGAGTGCTAACATAATGGCGACCATACTGGGGAACTCTTCCCAGTAGTACACTTCAAGCTCCATCTCTGATCACTGATGGTGGACAGTGCCCAGACACAAGAAGGCTGAGATCATTCACCTGGCGACTCCAATCAGCTCCAAACAGTGCCAACTCGAAGACTCCACTAGAGGAAGAACCTTAAGCATGGCCAAGTAGCCTAGAAAGACCAGGTACTCGAGCTCGAATTGCATTCAAGACATCTTTGGTTTTATTTTCCATCATGTCTTGTCTTTTTCTAAGCCTGATCAAAAGTATATTGTTGAAGAGTATTTTGAGCATCAGTCAATTGATGAGTCTCAAGAGATCATATCCCCAATTGTAGATTATGTACAGGCTCATACTCTTGTGCACATCCCAGATGCACCTGTAGAAACCCTAGTGACACATAAGCCTCCTGCTTTGTCTCCTACTCCTGCTAAACCTTTGGATGTTTATAAGCCTCCTGCTTTATCTCCTACTCTTGTAAAATCTCTAGATGGCTGTAAACCTATGGTTTCATCTTCTGTGCTTGCAAAAATCCCGGAACGATACCAGCCTCTAGATATTCCTCCCATTCTCCATGACCTCCCTGTCAATTACATCAATAATCTGCCTAAGTTTGATGGAGAAAATGAGAAGATCACTGCTGAAAAGCATATTCAAAACCTTGAATATTTCCTTGACCTTTATGAGGTTGAAGATGAGGATGTCTGTATCAGGATGTTTTCCCTGTCCTTGGGAGGTAGAGTCAAAGATTGGTTTAAGAACCTTCCTGCTGCTAGCATAAAAAATTTTAATCAGTTTATGCAAGTTTTCCTAGATAGATAGGTGATCAGGGGAAATGTTTTCCTTATCCTAGAAGAGTATGAACACTTGAAAAGAAAGTCAGGGGAGACAATACATCAGTTTTCATCCAGATTCAATAAGGTGTATCATGCAATACCTACTGACATAAGGCCACCCCCAGGATCAGCTCACTTGCATTACCCAGATGCGTTCGATCCTGAAATGACATTTTAGTTAAGAGAAAGAAACACCGCAAGCCTTGAAGAAATGCAGAGCATTGCAGTTGATGTGGAGACCAACTTGCTGATCAAGAGGTCAAAATTAAAGGACAAAGAAATGGAGCAGCTGAAGTCATCATAAACTAAACTGGAGATTTTGGCCAGTGCCATGGAAAAGTTGATGCAGAAGATTAACAGAAAAGAGGAGCTTGTTGTCCAAAGACATCATGGTCCCTTGATTTCAGAGAAATAAAGTGTCACATTTACCAAACATGTTGCTGCACACCCTCGGTACCATGGTTTGAATAATGATTTGTTCATGTATTCAATTCACAGCACAGTCAAAGATGAAGCTCCATCTCAACTTATAGAGGAGCAACCGGCTGATATGATGTGCATGTTTGACGAAATTCCTTACTTGGATTGTCCACCCAAGTGGGATCAGTATGATGATGATCATGAAGCTGAAATAGAGGTTGACTGTTTAGAGCAACTGGCAGCATGTCATTGGCAGGAAGAAGATCATTTACAGTTCAGATGTGACAATCATCTCATGCACAACAGTCATGACAGCGATGAGGAAGAGACAGAAAATCTCAGAGATATGGAGGTTATCTTAAACCCAGAATCGCAGCACTTGCCCTCTTTCAATTTTCAAATTCTTGATGAAAGGTTAGAGCCTGAGACAAATTATGATTTAATCCAAAAGAACTCTGTGCCATTGTGCTTTAAATCATTTCAAGTTTTGAAGGAGACTCTTGGACAAGTGCTGAAGGATAAGTACATAAAGGGCCAAGAAATTTCATTTGAGTCAACACAACAGTCTTGTCAGTCTTTTCAGGATCCAATAGTTGATCGGTTGGATGGCCTGTGTGGTCAAAATCATTCTTCATTCACCAGTCATGAGATAAAAAGTTGCTATGATAGGGACATGATTAGACAGTCAGTTACAGGGGTATGTTCAGCAGAAGCATCAGTTCAAAAATCATCAGGAAAGTTGCAGCCATGTCAGGAAATGCATAAGGATGAAAATAACGTAGGTACAGTCCCAGAGCTGCCACCCAAGAATCAAGAAACATGTCATTTCTACCTTGATCCTATAGCTACCTATATGGAGAATTTTCTCACTCTGGAGCCTAAATCTTTCTCTGACATTACTTTTATTTTTCAAGATGGTCGAGCTCTCTATGATAAAGATCAATCATTTTTTGTGCAGTGGCCTTTTCACTTTGCAGTTTTGAGTAGTTGGGAAAAAAAGTTAAGCTGCGTTTTTCACTGTGCTAACAAGCAATCAAACCGTCATCTGGTCTAAACAACTACTTGATTGGCTGCACTGGCATTATTGTATCATTTAGAATGATGAAACTGTCAGTAGCATAGGGTAGGTAGGAAAAAATGAATAAGCTCAGCATTCCGAGCACCTCTTTTTCAGCAGTGTTTAGCTTAATTTGGTTTCAGTTACAAGATCAAAACAGGTACAAGATACATAATAAGATTTTGGGATCAACCCAATGGATAAATCTCCGGTCTGCATGCTCAGAAGTCTATGGTTCTTGACACCTCCTGAAAGAAGCTGACATCCCCAGGTGGAGCCTATGTTGGCGTCCTATAATTATAGGCGAATTGATTCTTCGACTGTTGATTTGGCGTTTCTCCCGTGATGATGAAGTCCTGGCTTAGGGGATTCCATTTCCTCCCTACATTCTTGTCTCTCAATCCCCCATCACCTTATTGCATCCTTCATCTACGCTACGCCCTCACTCCCTTGTCTTTTGTCAGCCTCCATTGTCTCGCCACCTTCACCTGTCCATAAGCAAACAGACTTAGGATAAACAAGAATAGCAATAAAGTTAATATAGGTTAAAATTGATTAATAAACAACTAGTTTAATAATTGATTAATTAATAATTAATTATTAATTAATCAATTATTAATTAAGTTAAAAAATCTAGGTTAGTAATTAGTTAGTAACTAAGTTAGTTTTTGGATTAAATAAAACATTAAATAAAACAACACAAAACCTATATTAAAAATATAAAAACAAATCATAAAAATTAAAAACATGTAATAATTTAAAAAACAAATAATAAAAAACAAACATATATTCAAACATTACATAATATAATATAAAATAAATTACATTAAAAACAAAAAACACATTAACATAAAACGTGACACATAAAACACATAAATAAAAATAAATATTAAAAAACAATTAAAAACTAAAACAAAACAAAAATGAATTAATCCTAAGTCTACCCATTACCTCACTTCACTCCCACCTACCCCACCTCACACTCCACTCATCCCCCATACGTCACCCCTACGTAATACTCCACTCACCCATCCCCCTCACGTCACCTTCCACTCACACTACCCACGCACATCTCCATAAACCAGCGCCCTCCATACACCATACCATAAAATATATCAATGCAGTACATTTTTTCTGGACCCCCCCTCACCTTCCGAGTTTTAACGAGAGGAGGGGGGGTCCGGAATCGAAATAACCCTCGTGCAAATTTGAACGGCCCAGAAACGGGCATCTAAATCAATGACCCAGATTAAATTTTGGACCCCCCAGGGATTTCTACATTTAACGAGGGGGGGGGGGGTTTCCGGAATACCGCTTACCACGCAAAAAAACCACTTTCCTAAAACATTTACCATTTTTGCCTGTTTTACCACGTCCTCTTCCAGAGCGATTTTTGGGCAAACGGAGACGGATTTTAAAAATCCGAGAGAGGTTTTTGCTCAGTACGGGCTGAAGAACAAAAACCTATTTTATTTTTTTCTATGGAGCTACGATCCCGGAGAATCGAAGACATCTTCAAGGCTTAGTTTTCCAGATTTTCAAATTTCCGTTACAGTCCCGATCTTGCAGGAGCTGTCACGGCCACATGGGGATGAATTTGGAAAAAACGAAGGAGGTTTTTGTCCATCACATGCCCATATACAATAAAATCTTTCAGTTTTCTCCCAGGTGTCATCATTGAAGAGAAAATCACGTCTGCTCGGACCCGTGTTTCACAAAAAACCGGTCCGTTTTTCATGGCAGAAAACTTCAAATTTTGTGGGAGTGGTGGTTATTTTTGGCCGAGGCGGTTAAAATGACTTCCGAAACTAATTGGGATGGTCTAACCTATTTATCCAAATGATTTTAATGTAAAATGGTTCGACCTGTAAGGGTCCTGGACTGGACTGTGGGTTATGTATGACCCGAAGACCTTTTTCTTCTCTGTAATTTTGAGATGAGCAATCATAAATGAACATGTTTTCTTTTACAAGATTCCTATGTGGTGAGATTGGTGGTGTTTTTATCTGTTTAATGTTTTTCCTGTTATCATTATGCTTGTTTTCAGTTCTTATTATTAGAAGGAAAGTAATAGAAACATAATTTATCATCAGATACTCTGCCTCTGAGCTTTTGATGATCTTTATGTTTTTTTCTAAATCTTAGTTCGGGAATTCTTAGCTGCTCCTGTGCCTGGCTTTTATCTCCCCTATTTCTTCCTCAAATCAATACCATTAAAACTCAATTCAGTCCAATATTGCCACTACCTTTCCCTGTGAAAGAGCTTTGTCCAGATCTGAGAGTGAATCACATTGTGTATAGCTCAGACCCCATTTGCCCAATGGCCCTCCTTGCTGTTCCAAATCAACCATTTAAAAACCCCAACCCATGTTCTTCATAACTAGCCTAATACCTCTTCAAACAAAGCTATATCAGACAAAGAGATCCCTCTCTGACTCTTTGAGGGCTAGATCCAAGACTCGAAGAGGTTTTGATGTTGCCTCTGTGACTTCCTTACAGCCTTGGGCAAATTACAGAGTGCTAACATAATGGTGACCTTACTGGGGAACTCTTCCCAGTAGTACACTTCAAGCTCTAGCTCTGATCACTGATGGTGGAGAGTGATCAGACACAAGAAGGCTGAGATCATTCACCTAGCGACTCCAATTAGCTCCAAACAGTGCCAACTCGAAGACTCCACTGGAGGAAGAACCTTAAGCATGGCCAAGCAGCCTAGAAAGACCAGGTACTTGAGCTCGAATTGCATTCAAGACATCTTTGGTTTTATTTGCAATCATGTCTTGTCTTTTTCTAAGCCTGATCAAAAGTATATTTTTGAAGAGTATTTTGACCATCAATCAACTGATGAGTCTCAAGAGATCATATCCCCAATTGTAGATTATGTACAGGCTCATACTCTTGTGCACATCCCAGATGCACCTGTAGAAACCCTAGTGAGACATAAGCCTCCTGCTTTATCTCCTACTCCTGCTAAACCTCTGGATGTTTATAAGCCTCCTGCTTTATCTCCTACTCTTGTAAAATCTCTAGATGGATGTAAACCTCTGGTTTCATCTTTTGTGCTTGCAAAAATCCGAGAACGATACCAGCCTCTAGATTTGCCTCCCATTCTCCATGACTTCCCTCTCAATTACATCAATAATCTGCCTAGGTTTGATAGAGAAAATGAGAAGATCACTGCTGAAAAGCATATGCAAAACCTTGAAGATTTCCTTGACCTTTATGAGGTTGAAGATGAGGATGTCTATATCAGGATGTTTTCCCTATCCTTGGGAAGTAGAGTCAAAGATTGGTTTAAGAACCTTCCTGCTGCTAGCATAAAATTTTTTAATCAATTTATGCAAGTTTTCCTAGAGAGATAGGTGATCAGGGGAAATGTTTTCCTTATCCTAGAAGAGTATGAACACTTGAAAAGAAAGCCAGCGGAGACAATACATCAGTTTTCATCCAGATTCAATAAGGTGTATCATGCAATACCTACTGACATAAGGCCACCCCCAGGATCAGCTCACTTGCATTACCCAGATGCCTTCGATCCTGAAATGACATTTCAGTTAAGAGAAAGAAACACTACAAGCCTTGAAGAAATGCAGAGCATTGCAGTTGATGTGGAGACCAACTTGCTGATCAAGAGGTCAAAATTAAAGGACAAAGAAATGGAGTAGCTGAAGTCATCAGAAGCTAAACTGGAGATTTTGGCCAGTGCCATGGAAAAGCTGATGCAGAAGATTAACAGAAAAGAGGAGCTTGTTGTCCAAAGACATCATGGTCCCTTGATTTCAGAGAAAGAAAGTGTCACAGTTCCCAAACATGTTGCTGCACACCCTTGGTACCATGGTTTGAATAATGATTCATTCATGTATTCAATTCACAACACAGTCAAAGATGAAGCTCCATCTCAACTTGTAGAGGAGAAACCAACTGATATGATGTGCATGTTTGACGAAATTCCTTACTTGGATTGTCCACCAAAGTGGGATCAATATGATGATGATCATGAAGATGAAATAGAGGTTGATTGTTTAGAGAAACTGGCAGCATGTCATTGGCAGGAAGAAGATCATTTACAGTTCAGATGTGACAATCATCTTGTGCACAACAGTCATGACAGCGTTGAGGAAGAGACAAAAAATATCAGAGATATGGAGGTTATCTTAAACCCAGAATCGCAGCACTTGCCCTCTTTCAATTTTCAAATTCTTGATGAAAGCTTAGAGCCTGAGACAAATTATGATTTAATCCAAAAGAACTCTGTGCCATTGTGCTTTAAATCATTTCAAGTTTTGAAGGAGACTCTTGGACAAGTGCTGAAGTATAAGTACATAAAGGGTCAAGAAATTTCATTTGAGTCAACACAACAGTCTTGTTAGTCTTTTCAGGATCCAATAGTTGATCGGTTGGATGGCCTGTGTGGTCAAAATCATTCTTCATTCACCAGTCATGAGATAAAAAGTTGCTATGATAGGGAAATGATTAGACAGTCAGTTATAGGGGTATGTTCAGCAGAAGCATCAGTTCAAAACTCATCAGGAAAGTTGCATCCATGTCAGGAAATGCATAAGGATGAAAATAACGTAGGTATAGTGCCAGAGCTGCCACCCAATAATCAAGAAACATGTCATTTCTACCTTGATCCTGTAGCTACCTATATGGAGAATTTTCTCACTCTCGAGCCTAAATATTTCTCTAACATTACTTTTTTTTTTCAAGATGGTCGAGGTCTCTATGATAAAGATCAATCATTTTTTGTGCAGTGGCCTTTTCACTTTGCAGTTTTGAGTAGTTTGGCAAAAAGTCAAGTTGTGTTTTTCACTGTGCTAACAAGCAATCAAACAGTCATCTGGTCTCAACAACTACTTGATTAGATGCACTGGCATTATTGTATCATTTAGAATGATGAAACTATCAGTAGCATAGGGTAGGTAGGAAAAAATGAATAAGCTCAGCATTCCGAGCATCTCTTTTTCAGCAGTGTTTAGCTTAATTTGGTTTCAGTTGCAAGATCAAAATAGGTACAAGTTACAGAATAAGATTTTGGGATCAGCCCAGTGGATAAATCTCTGGTCTTCATGCTCAGAAGTCTATGGTTCTTGACACCTCCTGAAAGAAGCTGCCATCCCCAGGTGGAGCCTATGTTGGGGTCCTATAATTATAGGCGAATAGATTATTCGACTGTTGATTTGGCGTTTCTCCCGTGATAATGAAGTCCTCGCTCAGGGGATTCCATTTCCTCCCTACATTCTTGTCACTCAATCCCCCATCACCTTATTGCATCCTTCATCTACGCTGCGCCCTCACTCCCTTGTCTTTTGTCAGCCTCCATTATCCCGCCACCTTCACCTGTCCATAAGCAAACAGACTTAGGATAAACAAGAATAGCAATAAAGTTAATATATGTTAAAATTGATTAATAAACAACTAGTTTTGTAATTGATTAATTATTAATTAATTATTAATTAAGTTAAAAAATCTAGGTTAGTAATTAGTTAGTAACTAAGTTAGTTTTTGGATTAAATAAAACATTAAATAAAACAACACAAAACCTATATTAAAAATATAAAAACGAATCATAAAAATTAAAAAAAAGTTAAATTAAAAACATGTAATAATTTAAAAAACAAATAATAAAAAACAAAACGTATATTAAAACATTACATAATATAATATAAAATAAATTACATTAAAAACAAAAAACACATTAACATAAAACGTGACACATAAAACACATAGATAAAAATAAATATTAAAAAACAATTAAAAACTAAAACAAAACAGAAATGAATTAATCCTAAGTCTACCCATTACCTCACGTCACTCCCACCTACCCCACCTCACACTCCACTCATCCCCCATACGTCACCCCTACGTAATACTCCACTCACCCATCCCCCTCACGTCACCTTCCACTCACACTACCC
>ML824686.1:7828-23113 GCA_009831015.1 Picea engelmannii | reverse complement strand
GGAGGGGTCCGGAATACCTCTTACCACGCAAAAACGCCACTTTCCTAAAAAATTTACCATTTTTGCCTGTTTTACCACGTCCTCTTCCAGATCTATTTTTGGGAAAACAGAGACATATTTTAAAACTCCAAGAGAGGTTTTTTCTCAGAACACGATGAAGAACAAAAACCTCTTTCAGTTTTTTCAATGGAGCTACGATCTGGGAGAATCGAAGACATCTTCGAGGCTTATTTTTCCAGATTTTCAAATTTTCGTTATAGTCTCGATCTTGCAGGAGCTGTCACGGCCAGCTGGGGACGAATTTGGTGAAACCGAAGGATGTTTTTGTCCAGAACATGCCCATATACAATAACCTCTTTCATTTTTCATCCAGGTGTCATCATTGAAGAGAAAATCAAGTCTGCTCTTACCCCTGTTTCATAGAAAACCGGTCCATTTTTCATGGCAGAAAACTCCAAATTTTGTGGGAGTGGTGGCTATTTTTGGCCGAGGTGGTTAAACTGACTTCTGAAACTAATTGGGATGGTCTACCCTAATTATCCAGATGATTTTAATGTAAAATGGTTCGACCTGTGAGGTTCCTGGACTGGACTGTGGGTTATGTATGACCAGAAGACCTTTTTCTTCTCTGTAATTTTGAGATGAGCAATCAGCAATGAACATGTTTTCTTTTACAGGATTCCTGTGTGGTGAGATTGGTGGTGTTTTTCTCTGTTTAATGTTTTTCCTGTGATCATTATGCTTGTTTTCAGTTCTTATTATCAGAAGGAAAGTAATAGAAGCAAAATTTATCAGCAGATACTCTGCCTCTGAGCTTTTGATGATCTTTATGTTTTATGCTAAATCTTAGTTCAGGAATTCTTAGCTACTCCTGTGCCTGGATTTTATCTCCTTTATTTCTTCCTCAAATCAATACCATTAAAACTCAATTTGATCCAATATTTCCGCTACCTTGCCCTGTGAAAGAACTTTGTCCAGATCTGAGAGTGAATCACATTGTTTATAACATAGACCCCATTTTCCCAATGGCCCTCCTTGTTGTTCGAAATCAACCATTTAAAAACCCCAACCCATGTTCTTCATAACTAGCCTAATACCTCTTCAAACAAAGCGATATCAGACAGAGAGATCCCTCTCTGAGTCTTGGAGGGCTAGATCCAAGACTCGAAGTGGTTTTGATGTTGCCTCTGTGACTGCCTTATAGCCTTGGGCAAATTACAGAGTGCTAACACTACATGTCAATATACTTCATCTTATAATGATACCAATAATATTGCAGTATGATTGTTGCAATCTAGCCTTCCATTTTATTGGACACACCTAATATCTAAACACAATCTCTACATCCATGTAGTTTCCTTAATTGCATGGGTGGATTCCATATCTTCATCTTCTATAATTCAAAGTGAAACTACAACTTGTCTATTGTTCATCCAACTAATTGTTCCTCCAAATTGGTTAAAGACATAACCACTTATATAGATCTTCTATGATCAAAGTCTCTAGCCTACACTACATCAAAAAACCCTTGTACATATGACCCTTTGTTTGTTGTAGATATTCCTTTGTTTAAAATTGCATAATCATTAGTGGCACAAAAATAATTGAAGACTCTCTTTATCATTTTTGAGTGATCCTTCCCTAGTTTTGACATATATCCTCTCAAAACTCCCACTGCATGGGCATTTTTTGGTCTAGCAGGAACCATAAAATAAATTGAAATAGAAACACCACTAGAATAGGTAACATGAGACCTATCCTCTACCTATTCCTATGTATTCATGCATTTATATATATATAAGTTATCACTTAAATAAATAGGAACCTTGACCGGTTTACCTTCTTAAATATTGAATGTTTCTAAATCTGTCACAACATATTCCTCTAGTTTAAAAGAAAAGATTCCATATACATGATCTCTTTAAACTCCATACCCAAAATAAGGTTGTTAGCACCAAATAACTCCATGTCAAACTTAGAGGATAGTTGATACTTAACCTCCTCGATAATATCCTTGTTGTTTCCAATTAGCAACATCATTTATATATAATGTTACATAAATAAAGTGATCACCAACATGCTTGAAATACAAATAGTGGTCAACTTTTCCCATCAGAATTCCTAGTTCTACTATGTAAGTGTCAAATTTTTTATGTGACATTATTGGGGTTTTATTTATCCCACATAGGCCCTTTTACATCTTGCAAACCATCTCCTTCTATCCCTTCATTTTGAACCCTTCATCCTACTTCATCTATATATCCACTTTGAGGTCCCCATATAGGAATTTTGTATTTATATCCATTTTCTCTACTTCAAGATCAAATGTTGTTGTAAGTTATAATAGAAATGTAATGGACTTGCCAATTTTTCAATAGGAGAGAAAATATCACCAAATCTAACTCCCTCCACTTGGGAATATCCCTTTACTACATGGTGAGACATATACTCATCCACTCTACCTTTTGCATTCATCTTATCCTTGAACGCCCATATGGTACAAAAAAAAATTCTTCCATTAGGAAACTTGACCAACTCCCATGCCTCATATTTTTCCAAGGCCTCCATTTCTTCAACCATGGCCTTCGTCCAGAGTTTACCCTCCTCAGAATCCATTTCCTCTATAAAAATTCTAATATCACCTTCAATAACAACTAAAACAAAAGAAGAATGAAAATCGGGTTGATTATACCTTTTTAATTTCCTTGTTATTTGAAGATATCTCGTCAAGACTTGGATCTATGGTTTCTTCTCATCATCCAATTCATTTGACCCATCCTCATATACTCAGTTAGATTCTCCATTATCCAGATCAAACTCAAGTTTATCTAGTTTTCCTTCTCTCTATGCATCTTCATGCTTGGGAGCATTGACAAATTCTCTAAAGATCATATCATGACTATAATTTTTTTTCCTTCTTACTGAATACAAAATTTTGTATCCTTTAACTCCATATTTATAATTAACGAAGATACATGTATCTACTTTATTTTTCATCTTATTCCTTTTCTTATTTAGAACATGTACACATAATCATTACAAGAAAATACTTTCAGACATACAATAGAGGCATTTTTACTAGTCCATGCCTCATGAGAAGTCTTATCAATCAATGTTTATTTAGGTGATTAGTTGATAAGTTAACACATAGTTTCTATTTCCTTTTCCCTAATTTTTTGTTCTACGCTTGCACCACTTAGTATACTTCCTACCTTTTCCATCAACGTCCTATTCATCCTTTCTATATCACTATTTTATTGAAGTGTGTGTGGGGTTATATTATTCCACACTATTTACAAAATTGCTTAAAATATTTCTCTTAGAAATCTGCTCGATTATTAGTCATCAACACTTCCATCTTATGTATTGTTTGGTTTTCTATAGGAGATTTGAACTCTTTGAATTTTTTGAAAACCACAAATTTCTTTTTTAGGTAATACAACCATGTTTTTCCAGAGAAGGAATCTACAAATGAGATGTAGTATAAGGACACTCCTAAATATTGAATAGGTATAGGTCAAAACACATCAACATGTTTCAACTGCAGTATCTCTTTTGACCTTGTAACACCAAATGGGAATCTCACCCAATTCCATTTACCATATATACAATGGTCATAAAAATCAAAATCTAAACAACAATTAGGGATGCCTTCAATCATAGTTTTACTATGAAAATCATGAAGATCATTTTCTCCAAAATGTCCCAATCTCTTATGCCATAAGATTATCAAGTGCCTATAGGATGTGTAGGATTTCTCTTACTGTCATTATTAAGAACAACGACACTATTACACCCATTCGTAATAGTGCTTCCCGAGAACTTGTACAAAAATCCATTTTGAATTCTCATCAACAACAACATTACTCCTCAAACCATATTGCATGTATCCTTTTCAAATATAGTGCATACACCCACATCCATATTACTCATAGATATGAGGATTTTGGGAAATCTTGGAATACATAGAACACAAGGAAGGGTTTTTACCCTTCCATGTTTAAGCAACAATGGTACCCTTCTATGTCTTTTTATTTTTCATGTCGATTCATCATCATGGAAGACATGACCTCCATTATATTTTTTGTCTTCAAAAATTCACTCCCTATTAAGATTTATGTGAAAAGGTGCACCTGAGTGGTGAACCATGCATCATAATATAAATGTGCACTTGTATATACCAAGTAAATATCCCACCCTTTTGCATAAGGATCATAATTAGATCCCCTAATTTTATCAACATTTTTGTAACTATGATATTTCTTATAATTCCCAACTTTATGCATTTCCAAGATTTCCTTATAGACTTTCTTGGATATTTAGATCTACCTTTATATTTATCTCTACGCTCCAAATAATTATTTTAATTTTGGTCTACACGGTAACCTCTCACAAATAAGACATCACTGGTTTGAAAATCCATGGTCTTCTACCTCATCTCTTCTGATTATAGGAATGCAGTCACATTGTCAATATTTAATGCAGTTGGATTACTCCCTATAGTTACAACTAGGCTATCCCATGAATTTGGAAATGAACACATTAGAATAATGGAGTTATCTTATTTATAAATTTATTATCAACACACAATAGCTAACTTACCACAATGTTCAAGGATTTGAGATTCACTATCACAAATTCACTGTCATTCAACCTTAGGCATTAGACATTCATTCGAAGGTAAACTTTGTTTACCAAAGACTTAAATTGATACAAATTTCCTAACTTTTTCCATGACAACTTGGTTGTAGCTTCTCTTGAGACATTCAGTGACACTAAATTTGAAAGGAATAATTGGATTGTACTTTTGACCTTCCTATCCAATTTCATTTAGCTTTCTACTACCATACCCATTGCTAAAACTATAGGTGCTATAGGGATCTGTTGTTCCTTGTCAAAAAAAAATTCCTCCATAGTAAGATTTTATAGTTCAAATCTCTAGTCGTTAAATTTTTCAATATCGATTCTAGAACTACTCATAATTCTCTTTCACGAAACTACTATAGAGCTCACACTAAGAAAAGGTTTATCAAAGACCCAAGACAAACTTTCTCTATTAAGACTAAACTAAACCTTATAAATAAAGGAACCTCCCTAAAGTTAATAACATTTCTCTCATACAAATTTATAGTTTTAAACCTATTCAGGTGAATCACTGCATATAGATATGTAATTAGGATAAAATGAACAACAATGGAATAAACACAGTACACAAAGATTTACCCTTGAAACCCTGAACAAGGAAAATAAACCTAACATAGAGTCACTCCTCTCTCTTCCTCATTGTATTTAATTGATTGTTCACAATACAATCTTTAGGTATTTTGTAACATCCGAAACCAAAACAGATTAATATAAATAAGATTACAATGGGTTGAAAAAAAAATGATTGAAAAAGAACAAAAATATGATGAAGATTACAAGGAATGAAAATTCTTGGTTGTTTGAAATGGGTTACCACAATCTACAATCAAAGAATATAACACATATTGAACATAACTTAGATAATTGTGGTTGACTATAGTTGAATATGGTTTATTTCCATTAAATTTGGTTGACTTTGTTGATTGCAGTTCACTTCAATGACTATGTTTGGTTGTTTTTAATGTGGCTTAATTTTGGGTAACTCTAGTTGACTTACCTTAACTTAGTCAACATTGGTTCACTATGATTATTATGGTTGATGTTAATTGGTTTTGGCTGAAAATTTGAAGTATGGTTTACTCTACTAAACTACAGTTGACTTAGTGAACTATTATTGACCTTGACGAATGGGGTTGACTTTCATTGATTTTGGTTTATTGTGGACGACTTCACTAAGTGTGCTTGAGTTTTAGTATGGTTGAAATTTGTTTACTTAATTAATTAAGGCTGACTATAATTGGAAATGGTTCACTTCTTTCCCTCGAGTTCACTATTCACTATGTGTGTATAATTTATCACATGCCTATAAGATGTGTAGGATTTCTATTAGTGCCATTATTAGAAATAATGACACTATTACACCCATTTGTAATAGTGCTTTCAAACAACTTGTACAAAATTCCATTTTGAAATACCTTCAACAACAACATTACTCTTCAAACCATATTGCATGTATCATTTTCAAATATAGTGTATACGCCCACATCCATATTACTCGTAGACATTAGGATTTTGGAAAATCATGGAATGCGTAGAACACAAAAAAATTGTTTTACCCTTTCATCTTTAAGGAACAAGTATACCCTTCCACATCTCTTTATTTTTCATGTCGATTCATCATCATGGAAGACACCACCTCCATTATATTTTTTGTCTTCAGAAAATCTCTCCCTATGAGGATTCATGTGAAAAGGTGCACCTGAGTGGATCAACCATGCATCATAATTTAAATGTGAAATTGTATATACCAAGTACGGGTTCCCTCCTTTTGGATAAGGAGCATAAATAGATCCCTTAATTGTATCAACATTTTTTTATCTATGATCTTTCTTATAATTCCCAAGTTTATTGCATTTCCAAGATTTCCTTATAGACTTTTTTGGATATTTATATGTACACTCCAAAGAATTATTTTAATTTTTGTCTACACGGTAACCTCTCACAAATAAGGCATCATTGGTTTGAAAATACATGGTCTTCTACCTAATCTCTTCTGATAATAGGAATGCAATCACATGATCAATATTTAATGTGGTTGGATTACTCCCTATAGTTACAACTAGGATATCCATTGAATTTGGAAATGAGCACATTATAATAATGGACTTATCTTATTTAGAATTTTATTATCAACAAACAATATCTAACTTACCACAATGTTAACGGATTTGAGATTCACTATCACAAAGTCACTATCATTCAACCTTAAAAGGTAGACCTTCTTTTGAAGGTAAAATGTGTTTACCAAACACTTAAATTGATACAAATTTCCTAACTTTTCTCATGACAACTTGGTTGTAGCTTCTCTCGAGACATTCAGACAACACTAAATTTGGAAGGAATAATTGGATTGTACTTTTGACCTTCCTATCAAAATTCATTTAGTGTTCTACTCTCATACCCATTGCTAAGACTATAGGGGGTATAGGGATCCGTTGTTCTTTGTCAACAATAAATTCCTCCATAGTAATCTTTTATAGATCAAATCTCTAGTCGTTAAATTTTTCAATCTCGATTCGAGAACTACTTGTAATTCTCTTTAACACAACTACTATAGATATTTCACTAAAAATAGGTTTATCACAAACCCAAGCTAAACATTCTCTATCAAGAATAAACTAAACCCTATAAATAAAGGAACCCCCTAAAGTTAATAATATTTCTCTCATACAAAGTTATAGTCTTAAACCTATTCAAGTGAAGCACTGCATATAGATCAATAAGTAGGATCGAATGAACAACAATGTAACACACACAATACACATAGATTTATCCTCGAAACCCTGAACTAGGAAAATAAACCTAACATAGAGTCACTCCTCTCTCTTCCGCATTAGATTGAAGCGATTGTTCAAAATACAATCTTTAGGTATTTTGTAGCATCCAAAACCCTAATACATAAAGATAGATTAGATTACAATGGGTTGAAAAAACATTGATTGAAAAAGAACAAAAAAATGATGAAGATGTCCAAGGAATGAAAAGTCTTTTTTATTGGATTTGTGCTATCACACTCTACATACGAAGAGTATAGCACATATCGAACATGACTTAGCTAATTTTGGTTGACTTTGGTTGAATATGGTTGAAAATGGTTGACTATCATTAACTTTGGTTGACTTCGTTGATTGTGATCCACTTCAATGACATTTTTTGGTTTTTTTTAATGTGGCTTAAGTTTGGGTAACTCTAGTTGACTTACCTTAACTTAGTCAACATTAGTTCACTCTGATGATTATGGTTGATGTTAGTTGAGTTTGGCTGAAAAATTTAAGTATGGTTTACTCTATTCAACTATGGTCGACTTAGTGAACTATTATGGACCTTGACAATTGAGGTTGACTTTCATTGACTTTGGTTTATTGTGGATGACTTCACTAAGTGTGCTTGACCTTTAGTATGGTTGACATTGGTTTACTTAATTAATTATGGTTGAATATGATTGGAAATGATTCTCTTATTTCCCTGCAATTCACTATGGTTGAATTAGTTGGCTATGCTTGATGTTAGTTGACTTGATAGCCATGGTTGAATGACATAAACTATATTGACTTTAACTGAATTTAAAACAACTGTGGTCAACTTTGTTTGAGTGTGGTTTACTTGTATGACTGTAATTAAACATTGACTGTAATTAAACATGGTGAACTTAAATTGAATATGGTTTCTTATGGTTAACCATCATTGAATATGGACCACTTTAAAAATAATGGTAATAGTAACAATAATGGTAAAAAATTCATTTCTCTTAGAAAGAGACCTGCGATCCCCTCTGCCGCATTGCGGCCTGAAACCTTACTCACGCAATCCCTTCTGCCACCTTCATGGCCTCCCATGGAGGGGGCTCCAACTCCCCTAATTTCTCCCCCCACCCCCCAAGTCGGATATATTTGCATTAACCTACTAGGTTTTGGCCCTTGCCAAGCAATATAAGCTCTCTCAATTGTAATTTGTTAAAAAACTGGAGGAAATACCCGTCTTTCTGGTTCAAGTTGCTTCAAGAGCACTTGATTTGAAGTTTGCGAAGAATGATTAATAGGGAAATTTATGGGGATGTGGCATTCACCCATATCTTTTATGTGTAGATTGATAATAACTGTAAATCTAAACTAAAAGGTAAGATCTCCTTCTCTTTATGTCGTAGGTGTTTCTTGTCATTTATATTTGAGGAAAAGGAGGACATAGATACAATATTTAAGAGTGTGGGCCATACTTTATGTGTACACTGGGATGTATCTCAATTGTTGGACCCTTGAATTTAACACAAAAAATGACATCCTCTCTACGGTCCCTATACGGGTCCCACTTCCCTCTATCATTGTTGGAACGATGAGACCATCTGCACTAGGAAACACCCTTAGAAAATATATAAATGGAATAGAACCAAAAGATGGTATTTAGGATTATGCCCTAATCTACGTCGAAGTCGAAGTCGATCTGTAGAAGGTCTTTTACAGGCTATCTCGCTGACTTTGGATCACTAAACATACCTGCAGAAAGTGGATTATGAGCAATTTCCTTTTATATGCAAGACTTGTCATGAATATGAGAATTTTTCAAAGAGAATTCTGAAAGATCATGTTGATCTTTTGGTGGGAGAAGTTAATAAACAATGGAAAAAACCAAGAAAGAAGAGGAAAGCCATAAAACAAGCTCCTCAAACTTAGAAAGCTCTAGCACATGAGAGAGCTCCCTCCAATCAAAATTCCAAGGAAGCATTGGCCTCATCCTTTGTATGAAACCCCAACAATCATATCCCAACCAAGAACCGATATGAATCCCTCTTTGATGTGGAGGAGGACGAAGAGGAAAGATCCAAATCGGTTTCCCAAGACCGGAGGGAAAAAATAAGAGAACACCAATTCCTTTAAGAACTCCCTCAATATGTTCCTTACACGGATCAAGAATATAGATAAATTTTTAAGATCTCGAAGGAGGAATCAGATATAGACTCCTCGAAGGTCCCGCCCTTTAAAAATCTAGGCAGGAGATCAAATAATCAAAGGAGAGAAGTAGTGGCTCGAAAAGAGATAGAACTGGGAAAATAATGAACTCTTGATGACCACACCAATAATGAACCAATACCTATAATAAATTAGAGTGGATCCATTCCCCCAAAGGGGAAACCCCAAAAAATCTTCTAAAAGATAGAAAAGCATTTCTTGGAAATGTATAGGGCTAGGAAGTGGTATTTTAAAAATTCGTTGGTAGAATCTTAGCAAGACAAGAGTACACTCAGATCCTTCTACTCCAGAAAACAAAAATGAAGGACGATGGGTTCATTCAAGAAAAAATATTTATAGGAAAACTAGGTAGAAGTTTAGCAATAAGTTCATGAGGGGCCTCAAGAGGGATATGTGCCCTCTAGAACTCCAAACTATTCAAGCTAGAAGATTTGAAAATCAAAACTAATTGGATGTAAGTGAACTTGTCTCGTCTCCCTTTAGATAAGGTCTTTTCTATCTTTAATATTTATATGCCTTCTTTGCATCATGAAAAATTTCTATGTTGGGAAACATTGCTTCACGAGTGTAACACTCTCTTCCCCTTCATTCTCGAGGTGGAATTTAATACTAATTTGCATGCTTCTGAGAAAAGAGATAGAAGCATTGTCAAAGACTCTACCAACGACTACATATCAGATTTTGTGTTGGGTCTTGATCTACTAGATGTAAATCTTGCAAGTGGATGTCTCACTTGGACCAACAAGCGACAAGGTCTTGGCCACAGTTCCTCATTAGAAAAAAATTATTGGAATATTATTTCCTTGTCATGTCTTGAATTCTCCCCTACGAGGACTCAGAACATCACCCCATTTCCTTGGATCTCTCAATTCTTGAACCCCATGGCCTGATTCCCTTAAAATTTAACCCTATATGGGATTCTAACCTTACCTTTTTGGACCTTATTTCTTCCTCCTAGTGCTCCTAGATTCAAGGTTCCCATGTCTATATATGGGAAGATAAGTTTACAAATACTAAAGTGTCCTTTCAATATGAGGTGAGGATTAAAGAAGCAAAATATAAATAAGTAGCAAAGGAGATTGCACTAAAAATGGAGGAAACTCATATATCAATGGAAACAACTCCTATATCACTTTCCCTCCTTGTACTCCTTGTAGAGGAATAAAGGAATTCTATGGATTACCAAAAAGTACTAAGGGAAGAGGACGAAAATAGGAGGATAAAATCATGTAGTCTTTGGCTTCATGCAGGTGATAGAAATACAAAATTATTTCACTATCAATCCATAGCGAGGATTTGGAAAAATTAAATGTATGAAACTCAGGCTGAAGATGGATCCCCCATTTTGGTCCATACTCAATTCAAAGAAGCAAGAAAACCTCCTCAACAGTATTCCATAGATCATCAACCCAATCGATAATGAGGCTCTCTTTCAACATATAACAGAAGAAAAGGTGTTACTCGTTCTACGGAAATGAACCATGATAATCCCCCAACCTAGATGGATTCTCAACACATTTTTATCTCATTTGTTCGCACATGATTAAAAAAGAAATGGTTTGTATCGTCTAGTATGTCAAGAAGTCCATTAGGATGGGGGAAATACCAATTCCTCCTTCTTATCCCTTATTCCCAAAGAGTCCAACCCCTCCTCCTTTTATAGATTTTGTCCAATATCACTCTACAATTTTTCTTACAAAATCATCTCAAAGGTCATAGCTAAAATAATTAATCCATTGCTATTGAGGCTAATCTCACCGGACCAAGGAGGGTTCGTCGAAAAAAAAATGTTTGACAACAACCTCCTAGTGGAGGAGGCTATAAGTTCCAACAAGGAGTGGGGGATAAGTGGATGGTGATAAAGCTAGATATCGGCAATGCCTTTGATGGAGTTTGACATGGCTTCCTCTTCACCATTTTGACAAAAAAATGGGTTTGGGCTCCATTTCTTTGCATGGATTTGTTCTTGCATTAGATATCCATGGATTTGTCCATTAATTAATGGTCTAATTAGTAGACCAGTTGATTTTGTTAATATATCTAGAGGGTTTCCACAAGGGTTCCCCCTCTCCCCCCTCCTCTACATTCTAATGGTGGAAGACATAGGTAGACAACTCGAGAAAGAAAGAACAAAAAAATCCATTCTCCCAATAAAAATTACAAGAGGAGAAAGAAGGATCAATCATTCACAATTTGCATATGATACTCTTCTCTTGGGAAGAACCTCCTCAATCATTAACAAAATATTCAAGGAGATCTTGGAGGAATTCATGCGAGATTCAAGGGGAAATATCAATCCACAGAAAATCCATGTTTATGTTTGGAATACTCACTCCATAATGACAACAAATATAAAATAAGTTCTTTAGTACCCTCTAGTGGAGAATTGCAACTCATTTAGATATTTGGGCATTCCCATATGCCTTAATTATCTCTCAAGATCTTCCTCATCTCTAGTTTTGGATTAAATCAATACCAAATTCAACCAATGGGGCTCCAAGTGGTTAAACCCAACTCGAAGAGTGATACTAATAAAATCTATTCTCTCTATACTACTTGTATTCCAACTCTCTTCTCTTCTTTCCCATATTCACATCAAGCACTCAATTGCTCAAACAAATCAGAAAATTATTATGATTGGGGGGAATCCAATACCAAAAGAATGCATCGTATCAAATGGAATGTGGTCGGGGCACATAAAACCCATGATAGCTTGGGAATCTTTAATCCATATCTATCTAATCTGGCGCTTGGGGAAAATATCCTTTGGAGACTTGTTTAGAGGAATCAAGAGTGGTGGAAGAAATTAATTATACATAAATATCTTGCCAGGATACATTAAGGTGCCTTGACTATGCTCCTACTTACACTAATGATTCTCCAATATGGAAACTCTTGAAATCTTCAATGTCTCTTTTACAAAGAAAAACCACTTGGATACCTGGAAATGGTTGCAAGATTTGCATTTGGGAAGATAACATTATGGGGAATCTGCCACTTCAAAATAAGTTATATCTCACTCCTCTACTGGATTGGTGTAAGGAGAATGACATTCTCTCCATTTTCCACATCTCTAAATGGCATCCCTCTTGAGCCTGGGAGGGATGGAAAATTTTGGGTCTCCCTCTGCACCTCCATGAGTTTTTTTCTGACCACCTTCATGAGCTTTTTTTCTGACCTTTGTCATGGACTTATTGGATGTTCCACCTTCCACTTGTTTTATAATGATTCATGAGGTTGGGGAAAGGGATACTGGCTCACAACACGATCCTTACTGGGAAAATTTGCAAAAAAGGGTTCAAAGGTCCTTACAGGTCTAAAGAAACTAGTGTTCACTTATTTCTAGAATGTTCATCCTCCAAGGAAGTATGCAAACATGTGATGCAAAATTTATTTTCCCATATCAATTGGTCAAATGCCCCCTACAAACTGTTCAACAAATGGTAGGCCTCTCAAGCAAGCCTTTACAGGAATATTCTTGGCCTTGCCTAAATTCACTACATGGAAGATATGGCTTTTGAGAAATCTAGCTCTTTTTCATAACCATTTTCCACTCCGGCTACGGTGGCCACAAAGACCTTGGGCTTACTCGTGGAGCACTTCAATGTGAGAAAAAAATTTAAGTTGTTTTTCCAACATCATCTAAATAAAGAAGAACAACCCTTCTCCTCCACACACGAGCGCCCCCAACTGTACTTATTACCCTCCTCTTCTCGACAGAAGAGCCTAGACCTCCATTACCTATTGCATGTGTGCTCATTACTCTCTACATTACCTGCACATTACTCTCTACATTACATGTTGCAAGTGTGCACATTACTCTCTAGTTTAGGTCTGGCATTTAACTATTAATCATCTTTCGTTTTCTTAAATTTGCTTATTAATGATTTAATCAACCTCTTTTTATGTTTTTAATAATCTCAAATTAATCTCCTCTTAGTACCTAATTGTTTTCTTTAATCTATGATAATATTGTTAATTCTAATTATCAACCTAATCTTATCATCTTATACTCTTCACTCTTTATTTAATTATTTAATGGTTATTTAACTATTAATTATCTTTATTTTCATAATTTAATTATTGATTATTTAATCAACCGTATTTTATATTTTAATAATCTTAAATTAATCTCTTGTTTTTTTCCCATATAACTAATGAAATATACTTTTTTCACCATTTTACAACGACTCATTTTTGTCCACATTTTTTCCCAATATTCTCATTTTCATCTGTTATAAACCCTTCCCTTGGCACTCTTTTCAAAAATTGTTTCTTCAATAATCCCTAATGATGGGTGGAGTGTCCACTTAAAACTTTGGATGTTTCAAAAACTCCATACACAATTTAAATCCATAAACATAAATCTAAAAGCAAGATTCTAAAATTTCAAGATATTCTCATGATATTTTTCCTTCCGTGCAAATTGCAAAAAAAAAATTTAAAGTTACAATACAAGGATAATGTACCCAAAAAAAGAAACAATTGCACATATGTCCCCTCAATTTGCAAAGAAAGGTTCATCCCATGCCAAATATTTCTATGGACAAGTTTCCCATGTTCTTAAAAAATACTTGAAAGGATGCATAGACGCATTTGGTTAAGTTTTATAGTTCCTATGATATTTATGATGTCACTTGAGATGATTATGCATGTCGACTATTTATCTTAATTCTAAAAGGAAATGCTAGTGAATGGTTTTATTCATTGCTTCCGAAACCATCCCTATACTATTAGAGGGATCAAAACATCGGGTGTTACACAAAGAGATATCAAATTTTGGTTTTATATTCCAACTTCTTTTTCAACATATTTTTGTTTTATGTTCTAACTTCTTTCTCAACATCTTGTTCCAAAAATCTCCACCCCAATCTATTTCATCTTTTCTTAACCTCAAATTATATTTCCTTCCCACCATTACCATTACATTGTTAGACACCACTCTAAACTAAATAGGCCATAGATCAAAACATTGGTCATCCTTTAAGAACGAGCTTTAGTGCACCTAATTTTCATCCTCACATTAAGCAATTTGGAACATGTATAGGAAACTAATTACAATTAACTTGGGTTAGAGTTTGAGTACTCTTTATCCCAAGTCAACTAAATCTTACCTTTACACTTACGGATATGATTACATCTTGAACTTAAAATTACTCTTTTTAGAAGTATATTTTGAGGTAGATCTAATATGTCTTCCATATTTTAAATCTTGCTTTTACACTTACCGATATGATTGCATCTTGAATTTAAAATTACTCTTTTTAGAATATTTTCAAGTACATCTAATATGTCTTCCATATTTTCTTTGTTGTGCATTTTGATGAGGATTACAAAATTAAAAAAATTATAAACATTTAAAACTAAAATATATAAAAATTAAAAACAAACAAGACTACGAGGTAACAACTATACCTAAAATATTTCGTGCATTTTTATCGAGATTACAAAATTTTAAAAATTATAAATATTTAAAATTATAATATATTAAAATTAAAAACAAACAAGAATCCGAGGTAACAACTATATCTACAGAAATAGTTTGGAAATATTTTAAGCTCCATATATGTGTGGAAGCATAAATTAGATGCATGCCAGAAAGAGTCATGGAAATGTTACAAAATCAATGACTTGAAAGGAATAAATCATTACAGATTTTCCGACAGATGTAAAGCCT
>ML824685.1:47150-69568 GCA_009831015.1 Picea engelmannii | reverse complement strand
TCTCTGTACTTCACACAATGCAGACTCTCTCAAGTTATTCCTGTGTCCCACTGACTGAACCCGCTTCATAAATATGTATTTGGAAAGGGAGCAACATTATATCTCGACTTCCCCCGCAGCTATAGATCATTCCGCTTAAAAGCAAAGCCCACAATAATCATCGATACAAGGACGCATGGTGCCCCTTCCCCTCACTATGCTCACTCGGTAAAGGTATTATTGGTTCAATTTCTTCCAATCATCCCTCCCAAAACACTCTTATTCATCATCTCGTGCCAAACTGTATCGAACCTTATTATACCTGCCGATAGGCATGGTATATAGCTTTGAGTTAGGCTTGACTTTCTATTAGTTCACGATAGATTTATCTAAAGTTTTAAAAATTAATGATCTATTTTAAATTTCAAATCTTATTTATCTGAGATCTTATTGGCCAAAGACTTTGAAGTCTTATTGTTGCCTTCACTCCCCCCAATGTTATTGTAATAAATATTTATGCCATCTAGTCATTTCATGCATGCTCCTTCTCTCCCTATCTCCTTAAACAATACTTTCATTATTATATTCAGCAGGTATATGCTACCTAGTAGCCTTGTTGAATATAACCCAAATTATTTGCATTCGAATTGAATTCTTGAATTTCCGTATTTTTCCTAGATTCTGATGAATTTGGTAACAATGAATTAAACTAGTTCGACTATAATACATGCTTACTTATTGGTAATGTAAATTGTAAATAAAATAAAAAAATTGATAGTAAAAAATTTATTATATATTATTTTTTACAATTTTTTTTTAATAACTAAAAGTTTGTATTACCTCATAAGTTTGAAATCCATACAAGTGCTAAAGGACTCGGAGTCTATTCATCCAACCAGGAAAACTAGAACCAGACTTAGGTCCTAGAGAAAATGCCCATGACTGTTTTATTCATCATAATTAAATGTGCATGTGTCTGAAGATATTACAAAACTGGCCCGAGAGTCGATAGAACTTTGCATCTAGCAAAACAGGAAATAAGCAAAAGCTAAGACTAAGAAACTTAATACACTAGATGCATTGTTACTTTCATCACCCTGAGGAGAATGCGGCTGGGCCAGAGTGATGATGAAGGGTTGGTAGCAGGTGGGGCATCGTTGGTTAAAAACATCCCCTGAAAGAGAGTTAACAAGTATATCCAATTTGCGACAGAGGATATCCTGGTGAAGGAGTTGGTCCGCAACATCTCGATGCATGTCAAAAATGAGCTGCAATTGTTCCTTAGAGAAGCCACACAAGGGACCCATTTCTGATGTTGTAGGCCATGTATGTGTAATGATGGTGTCCATGCAAGTTGCAATGGGAAGTATTTCCTCAACGTACGTGGGGGTCTTCTCCTCAAGGATAGGGCACCTCCATTGCACGGATATAGACTGGCTTGGAAGACCACCACCTGTCTGAGTGGAAGAACACGAAAAATGTTGAGTGTCCCTAGGAGAGACCAGTGATGACTCAAGGGGAATATGGGGTGGAAGAGGGGGAAATTCCTCTTCCACCAGGGTAGGGCCCCAATTGTAATTTTCCTATTTTTCGCCAGTGAAATGAGGCTCAGCAGAGGGAAAAGTAAGCATTGGAGGGAAGCTAAGAGCTATCTATAAACCGAACAGAAGGGGAGCAGGGCGAGTACGTATATCCAGATAATGACAATAATTTATTCCACACTTGGACTTAACACGTTCCCGTGGCATGGATGTGGAAGAGAGACCAGAGAACCAAAGGCAAGAAGGTAAGAGAAATGGAGGGTAAAACACTAGAAGTGGCACCAAGAAGGGATATAAGTCATAGAACAAAGAAAGAACTAGGTGCAGTGAGTGAACCATGAACAAAAACTCGGATATGTTACTAGTCCAAGCCATCGAGTTTTCCATTAAGCCTGAGTTGACAGTACTCAGCGTCCTTGTACCTTTGTAGATGATATTCTACGCCATTGCAAACTAGAGCATGAAGTTTTCCATGCGGATGAGACCTATGCTTTAGCATTAATGTCTCGCATAGGAGTGAAGATTAAAGGGAAGGTGACGATTGTCCGCATTTAAACTTTGCATTGTATGTGGAACAAGTGGCACCCCATCTGGGGTACTTTTTACAAGTTCAGATAAATAGTGTAAAAAAAATTATTGTATACTAATTTTTTATAAATTCAAATAAATAGGTAAGAATTGTATAACAATTTAGTTTTTATTATTTTATAGTCTTAATGTATGGATGGTCATTGCAAAAAGAGAAGTTGGAATTTAAAAAGTTTATAGTTTACAAATTCAAATAAATAGTGTAAGAATTGTATAACATTTTAGTTTTAATTATTTTATAATCTTAATGTATGGATGGTCATTGCAAAAATAGAAGAGAAGTTGGAATTTAGAAAGTTTATATTGTTTTTGAAAGTCGTACTCATTAAATAAATAAATTAATTTATTTGTAGTTAATATTTTTATATATAAAAAGATAAAAATGATTTATAATTTTTAATATATTTATAATAATTAGTAAATTAATAAATTTTATTAAATTTATAATTTTATAATTAATTTATAATTTATATAACAATTTTATGGCTTAATGATCAAATTTAATGATTTTATCATTTTATGACACGTCATTTGATCATTATTACAATGTATGGATTATTACAAGTTAGAAGATTGCTTGGAAGAAACAGGTTGTGTCGACCCTACTTTCACTGGTATAGTGATTTGCAATATTGCAGAGAAAGCCAAAGAACATTCACAGAGAAAGACAAAAACAACACATGATATGAGCAAACAAAATGAATCATTCATTTTATTTAGTAGAATATGCATTGTTTATAGAATAGGTTGAACATACAATGGTTCTAATCAAAGTGGACCAATTCTAACTAACCAACCACTAGAAAAGGTCTCAAACCCTAACAACTATTTTAGTTGAGCAGTTCCTAGTCCTTGGGACTTGTACCCAACCTCCCAGGTAGAGATGCACACCATGTGGCCTTTGTGGTGAAGTGTGTTGCATATGGAAGGAGGTGCACCTTTGTGGTAGTCCCTCGAGATGTGTGCTCTCCTCCATGTTTAAGCCCGAAAGTGTCCGTACTTCCATGAGAAACTGCGAAAACTACCGAGACATGGCAGACTGTGATAGCAATTTAGCTTGGGATGGAAGTTGACCCTTGTGACCCACTAGAAAGGAAGTGTGTTTCCGAGTGTGAGTAGTGGTGGTGCATGCATGTATCCAACACTATGTCCTAAAGGAGAGGTGGCTGGAAATATGGAACCAACTCAGAGGGGTGTGGTATGGTGACCTCTTCTTCCAAGAGTGGAGGCTCATGGCATTTGAGATTGTTCACATTTACCACGTCGTGAATACCCAACTGTGGTGGAAAGTCGAGGTGATAAGCATTGTCTCCAACTTGCTGCAGAATTGTGTAAGGACCATAGTGGAGGGGTTTTAGCTTGTGATAACATTGGGATTGAAATCGCTGGCACTCCATGTGAAACAAAACCTTGTCACCAGGGGAAAAAGAGAGTGGTTGTTTGTGCACATCATGATAGGCCTTATAACATTGTTGGGAAGCTTGTAAATCCTCATAAACTTGAGCTTGTTTATGAGACAAGGTTTGCAAAAAGGATGAGACAAAGGTTTTCTCTTTTTGCTATCGGGGAGTACCATAAGGTTGGTTCTGTAAAGCCAACTCGTAGAGGGAAGCAGGTTGATACCCAAAGCAAGCTTAGAAAGGGGACAAGCCAGTAGAAACATGAACTGCCTTATTATAACTATGATGGACAATGTGGAGGGTGGAATCCCACTGTTTAGATTTGGTAAACTGAATGGGGAGGGCATGGACAAGGATACGGTTAACAACTTTGGTTTGCCACCCGTCTACAGATGTAAAGAAGTGGAGTATTTGATGTGACACCCCAAGAGATACTGGAGAGTTTTCCAAAATGTATCGAGGAAATGAGAATCACGATAAGAGATAATGGTAGAGGCGAGACCAAAATGAGTCCACACATGAGTGAAAAAGAGATCCTCAATTTGAGCAACAATAGTAGTCTTAGTGCAAGGGACAAAAATGGAAATTTTGGAGAAGCGACACACAACCAACCAAATAGCATCATGATGACAAAAGGTCATGGGAAGACCGGTGATGAAGTCCATAGATATAGATTCCCAAGGATGAGATGGAATAGGTAAGGGCTGATACAGGCCATACTTGCGGTTGGCCGACTTATGTTGACTGCAAAGGGTACAAGCTCGGATAAATTGCTCGACTTAGCACTGTAAAGAAGGCCAAAAGAAGTGACACGGAATATGTTGAGTAGTTTTGAATGTGATGAAGTTGCCACCATAAGAGGAGGCATGGGCTTCACGAATGGGAACAAGGCAATCATTAGTAGTAGGCACACATACATTGTCAAGCTTACACAACCAACCATCTTGATTCTGGTAGCGTAGAAAATGGGTTTGTTTAATGATAGTAGGTTGTTGGAAGGAACTCTAGATGGTACTAAATAAAGGGCCACAGGCATACAGAGGCTTCCAATCTTCATAAGAATCACAACAAACATACAAGATTTGAAGAATCTGAGGAGGAGGGGGGCTAAGGAGATCAACCATATGATTGGTGTCCCCTTTCTTATATTTGATGACCAATTGGAATTGTTGGAGATAAGCATCCCACTTCAAGTGACATTGTTCCTAGAGCTTAGAATAAGAATTAATAAAAATCAAATGATGATGATCAATATGAAGAATGGTTTCCTTACCCAAGATATAGTGGCGTCATTGTTTTAAGGCCTAGACCAAGTTGTAGAATTCCTTGTAGTAGGTATTGTAGTGTTGTTTGGCTTGAGCCAATGTCTCATAATGATAAGCAATGGGATATCCTCCCTGTTTAAGAACTGCACCAATATAATGTTGAGAGACATTAGTCTTAGCTGAGTTGGATCATGTTGCCTATGGATTGCTACTAAGTAAGCTCATAACTCGATCACTACTATGACTGGGGTTTTTATCTGAACGAAGTGGACTCATAAAGAAAACTATGGGTGTTCCCGTCAGATAAAGCTAGTTCAGAGACCGGTGAGTGAAATTGGTGAACAAATATAGATGGGGTGGCCGAATAGAAATGTGTGGATAAATAAGGGTGAGACAATAATTGATAGTTCCCCCCCCTCCTTCTCGATACTCCTTTTTATGCTCAAAACTGGAGAAAAGAAATTTCTCCATGGTTGAGATCTAGTAGGAGTGCTACTAAGCTTGGTGAATAAATAATACACTTACTGTTGGGGAAGCTACTCCTTGGCACCACTCCTATTATTAATTCAGATGTCCTAATATGTTAATCCAACTCAATAACACTGCCCCCCTTGGCTAGCTCCTTTTTGTGCCCTTTCCTCTCTATGTTAAGTCAACTCAATTTCAAAAGGTTTTTGAAGATCAAGAAAATGCAGGACATGTGTTGAACAAAGGGCCTCTTTAAGGCACTAGAATTTCTCTTGAGACACCGAAGTCTAAAACAAAGTGGACTGATTGGGCAAATGATGAAGGGGCTTGGCCAAATGAGAGAAGTGAGGAAAGAATTTCGTATAAAAATTGATGCCACCGAGAAAACTTTTAAGGGACATTGCAGACTGAGGAGCAGGGCATTGTGATAGAGCCTGAACTTTAGAAGCATCAGAACGAACACCTTCCTGATCGATGAGAAACCCCAAATAAGAGACAAAATTCTAGCCAAAGGAGGAGTTTTATTCGTTGACCTGAAGGTGATTAGTACGCAACAATTGGAGTATGTTGCGCACAAAGAATAAAGAGAGGGATTTATTGAGGCTTAATTGGTGGATGACAACTTGGCCATCAAGCATAGGAGGAGCTTTCAGGGATGAAGAGGTAAGAACATAAGTTTGACCATCTTGTTTGAGGTGATATTGATGGGTGCGAGCATGATAGATGTCATCAAATTGTTCTTGGTATGCAATGCCCAAAAGAAGATCTACACAATCCAACAAAGACATATCACAAAGGAAAAAATCACAAAATAGTACACTGGCAAAGGTGATGACACAACGTTGTGTGAACATGAGACGAGGTTCGTCCTTATGAACCCACCCTAATTGATAATGAGATGGATGAGGAGTGGTGGGCGGGTTTAATTGGTTCACCAAATCTTGAGCTACTAAATTCTTATGGCTGCCATTATCAATAATGAGTGTAATAAGAGACTTCTTGATTTGACAATTGTGGGTGAAGAGAGGGGCACCCGAGATAGCATTAGAATCAATATCCATCAAAAGCAAAGAGGGGTCTGTAACCATGGTATTGTCTAAACATATTAACTCAAAAGGAGGGGGTGTTGCATATGAGGACTCAGGAGTATCGACAAAAAGAGTGTTGGCAGCAGACAGAGTCTGTAGGACACAACAATCGACGGTGTTATGTAAATAAGACTTATGGAATGTGCACCATTTCACATGCTTAGGGGAAGAGGGAGAATTTGGAGAGGAGGGCGTGGAGGTTGAGTTAGGAATATACTGATGGGATTTCAAGTGATGGGATAGCTTACGCTCAACTACTAGAGCGTGGGAGAAAGCCTTATCCAGAGAACTACTGTAAAAAAGATCCACCTCCCTACATAAAAAATCCAATAAACCAAAATTAAACTTTACTATGAGTACCTCCTCAGAGTCTTGAATATGAAGTTGGATGCGGAGCTTGGTGAAGATTTCAATGTATTGTTGCACATAATGAATTGATAATTGGCGGAGTTGCAACCAACGAGCCAGAAGATTCTAACGGTACTCATGAGGATAGAATCTGCTACGGAGTGCTTGACAGAGTGCATCCTAAGTGTCAATAGAGGAGTAGAAGACAAGGCAAATGCATACAAATCCACAATGAGATAGGTCCCAATGGGTAGAGGATCCCACCAGGGCTGGGCAATTCCTTCCATTTGTAAGCTAAAAATATGAAGCTTATCCTCATCAGAGATGTCATGACAAGTGTTGAAGTATGTAGAGAGACTTTGAATCCATGAATCCACAATGTCCCCATTGATCTTCCCACAGAAATTAGGAAGTTGGAAACATGCATCCAGTTGCAAAGGAGTTGGAGTCTAACATTGAAATCTAATAAGCTCATGAAGAATCAAAGCCAAATCTTGGATAGGGGAAGAGTTGATAGAAGAGGTATCATCCTCTGAAGTTTTCCTTCTTGGAGGCATGATCTTCATAAAATAATGTTTTTTTCTTATCTGAATCTGAAAGATAGGCCATTGATCTATAGAGAGGAGCAGGGGAAAAACCCTAGCGCACTTCTGGACTACAAACTGAGTGGAGAGGACGAGGGGGTTTCGCTAGCGCACCTTTGAAAAAATTGATAGAACTGAGAGGAGGGGGGTTTCCCTAGCGTACCTATGGAAATATTCCTTATCTAAGATGAGGAGGGGGTTTCCCTAGCGCACCTCTTGGGAGAGAGAGAGGAGGGTGAAAATAAACCCTAGCACATCCCTTACCCCTAGAAAAAAAAAATTCCAACCCTAGCACATCCCAGGAGGGGATATGGGTTTTCCTAGATCTACCACTGAAATCTATGACTAGTGGAGGAGAAGCACCTTGGACCTGTGCTCTGATACCATTTGATCTGGAATACTGCAAAGAAATCCAAAGAACATTCATAGATAATGACAAAAATAACATATGATATGATCAAGCAAAATGAACCATTCATTTTATTTAGTAGAATATGTAACCTTTATATATAATAGGTTGAACATACAATGGTTATGATCAAAAGTGGACCAATTCTAACTAACCAACAACTAGAAAAGGTCCCAAACCCTAACAACTATATTATTTGACTATTTCTTGGTCCTTGGGACTTATGCCCAACATCCTAGGTAGAGATGTGCCCCATGTGGCCTTTGTGGTGAAGTGCACTGCATCTAGAAGGAGGTGCACCTTTGTGGTAGCACCCTATTGGTCTGCCTCAATATGTGTGCTCTCCTCCTTGGGGAGTGCACCTTCCAACCTTCCCATCATGAATTTGAACTTTTTTATGATGATGATATCATTCTTATGGTGAGGACTCCCCATGATCTTGGAAAGCAACTATGATACTTTCGTATATCACAACAACAACTTGGAGGAAGTGACTTCATACAAATATCTTGGAATCGATATTCACCACAAGCTCAACTGGAATTATAGCATTGAGAAAGGATTATTGGGGGATGGTTTGAGCTTATTATGGGCTTAAAAACAATTGGAAATCACCCAATCTTTGGATATGGGATAAGAAGAAACTCCTCTTTGAGACTTGTTACGCCTGTTATTCCATATGGATGTGAAGTCTAGGGATGCAATATCTCTATTGAATCTTGGAGAAAGATAGAGAAAATCCAAATGAATTTTATAACCTATAATCTCACAATTAAAGGAATACGTCGTATCCCATACTCATGTTAGAGGCAAGCCTTTCCTCTATTGAGAGCACGACTATGACTAGATACCTAATGTATAAGGACAAGTTAAACAACATGGAAGACAAGAGGCTTCCTAAAATTTCTTCAAAATCCAGTCGTAACCACCTTCAACTCAAGCGAGGATGGCATAAATATGCCCAGTCTTGGCTAAGCCATTGGGGAATTATGGAAGGTACCATTTTGCAGAATAAGGATACTATTAAAAATATCATTAAATCAAAATTTAAGGAGAGAATGTTGTGTGACAAAGAGTTCGAGGAAAAAATAAAATTAAGGTATTATAAATATGTAATCAATCGTAATCTAGAAGATCAAAACTATCTCTTTGTTTTGACAAGTGTAAAGAAAAAAATAAGCATTGCGAAGATACAAACAAATTCTCATGAGCTCCATAGTGAAAATGGGCGTTGGTCAATTCCTAAAATGCCATGGGATGAAAGAGTGTGTCACCTTTGTAACACTAAGAAGGTTGAAGATGAAAAGCACTTTCTGTTAGATTGTCCAGCCTATACCGAAATTAGATCTCGATTTCAAAATATTTGTCAGAGTACCAACCTTCCTAACCTTTTAAGTTAAAAATATTTGGCGATCTTGGAAAGTTTCTGTTAATACTTACCCTCTTAAGGTCCAATAAACCAATTAAGTCTCACTGGACGTTAATCACCATCATCATCAATTTAATGGATTTATAGCTTCATAATCACTTTATCATTATTATAGTGTATGAATTGCTAACAATTACTAATAACATAATATTATGATTAATTATTTTATCTCTTTATAATTTAATGGATTTATAGCTTCATAATTAGTGATGTTTAAAATATACAATTAATAAATTTTATGTTTAATATATTAAAATAACACTAATAACTAACAATTAATGTGTTCAATTTTATATTATAATGATAAATTTTGATTAAAAAATAATAATATATGTATTTTGATTAAAGAATAATAATATATGTATTTTAAATTATTATATAAAAGAGTCATCTTTTATTTTGATTAGGTTGTAATTTAAATTAAATTATTGTTATAATAAATTTACAATAATCAATTAAATTTTAAACATTATTTTTTAAATATAATGATGATGATGATTATAGTCCACTGATTGGTCTGTGAAACATTAGGAGGGTAAGGGATCACTTGCAATCCTTTAGAATTTTGTTTCTATGGTGGAAAAGCATTAAGAGAAGCACTTCAAGATCACCATAGTTTTGTTGAGTTAAAAGTTTAGGAAGGTTGGTAGTGTCAAAAATATTTTGAAATTGACATCTAGTCTTGGTATAGGCTAGACAATCTAAGAGAAAGGGCTTTTCATCTTTAACCTTCTTAGTGTTACAAAGGTGACATACTCTTTCATCCAATGACATTTTACAAATTTGTTCTTATCTCAACAAGGCTTATTTTTTTCTTTACACTTGTCAAAAAAAAAAGATAATTTTGATCTTCTAGATTATGGTTGATTGTATCCTTATAATACCTTAATTTTCCTTTTTCCTCTAACTCTTCATTGCACCACAATTTTTCCTTAAATTTTGATTCAATGATATTTTTAATAGTATCCTTATTCTGCACAATGGTGTCTTCCATGATTCTCCAATAGCTTAGCAAAGATTGGGCATCTTTATGCCATCTTCAGTTGAGTCGATGGTGGCTACTAGTGAATTTTGAAGCAATTTTAGGAAGCCTCTTGTCTTCCATGTTGTTTAACTTGTTGTTATGCATTAGCTATCTAGTCATAGCCATGCCCTCCATGGGGCAAAGACTTACCTCTTAAAATTCTTTTGGATTTGCTCTATCTTTCTCTAGGATTCACTAGAAATATTGCATCTGTATCCAAAGTTTCTTCTTGTTCCATGTCCAAAGATCAACTGATTTACAATTGTTTTCAAGTGCATAATAAGATTTCTATCCCCCAAGAATGGGTTTCTCAATGCCATAATTCGAGTTGATATTTTAGTATATTCTATATGTGGTGGTTGAAACGTTCGACAAGAAATAGTTAAATCCCCATATTTGAGTGATTATTTCCATATAATCTGAGCGCCCATGGGTTTTTCAACATGCTGAATCTATTTTCTATATTATTTATTACCTCTATCAATATTTTTTTTTCATGCAGAAAAAGAAGTCTCACTGCTATTCTATTAAGAATCAAGTGAAACTATCATAGGTACAAATATTGTTCACAAAAAGCTTTTGTCTCTAAATTTCTCGATAAACATGAGAATTTCAAGAGATCATCTAAACTTTTCTTTGAATACATATAAAAACTGTGGCCAAAACTTGGAATTTTCTTCAAGTCACTAAAATATATATATTCCATCATTATGTCATCATATTTTGTATATCTGATAAAAAAGGAACATAAATATTCTAGAACAAAGATATTTTGTCTACTTGAACTATGGTTCCTTCATTCACCTCCTCGAAGAAGAGCCATCCTTGAGGACAATTTAAAGCTTTTTTGGATAGTTTATTGGCAACACTATTGAAAATTCTATGGACATGTATGAAGTTGATTGTTTCAAACTTATCTTTCAACTTTCTAATTCTTTCTTTCCATGGCTTGAGGTGTAAACAATTCAGCCTTGTAACACCTTTTATCCAGTCGATTATAGTTTTGGAATCACCCGCAACCATCAGATCACTCACCACTTGGTGAGATCTGAAATTTGCGCCCTATTCTAGGGTTTGGGATGAAATTCAAGGCGCACTTGTTGAAGGAGGTTTGTTTTGGCTATTTTTGGCATTTATCTTGGTGGAAGGTTTACAATTAGGGTATGGCTATGTGATTTCTTGGTTGAATGTAAGTAAATTTCTACAAAACTTCTTGATTGAATGGTTGTAGTGTTGTTTATTTGCATTTTGTTATTATAACTTGCCGACTTAAAAGCCTAGGTGACAAGCACATGTTTAAGGTCCTTGTCTCATGTCCCTATCAAGTAAAATGAGCCATTTGATTTGTTGAAGTGAGATAGAGCCTTGCCATTGCAACACTCTAATCTTAGTCTTCAAGCCTAGCCATCTTGTTTTGTCAATGAGTTGAAGAAGGAGGAGAAAGCACTAAGGCCTAGCCATTCTCGCTTTAGTGAGCCTTTCCCCCTAGGGTTTCATTGTTGAGGCCTTGCCATAGCAACACCTCAACATTTAACCCTCATGTCTTCAACCATATCAAGCTAGTTGTTAAAATTTGTCTTTCTAAGCTAGAGAAGGAGGAAGACGCACTAGAGCCTAGGTCCCCTACACCCTAGTGAGCCGTCTCCCCTAGGGTTTGACCTGTTAAAGCCTCACTTTAGCGACACTTTGACACCAAATGCTCTTGTCTCTAGCCCTAGTAATATCATTACGACCCTTCAACATTTGCAGCCCTTCTTGACTCCATATGCCCTACTAAGACACTGATCAGACCTCTATTGCTTGAGTACCCTTGATCATACAAACAACCAACTACTTTGAGCAAACCCTAACTCTTACTAACCCTAACTTAGATTAATTCTAGTAACCTTAGTGCCATCGTCACCTTCTATGCTATAAACACCTTTGTGCAACATTTATTTGTCTTTAAAGCAATTGAATAATTAGCTAAAGCGTTGCTTCAAGTATTGTTTCATCAATGATAAATTGTCATTACTTATTGTGAAGTGCCTTTAGCATTTATTGAGAAGTAATATATATTGTAATCATTGCTATCTTGTAAACATTGATTTACTTCGTCAATATCATTGTACAATTGCTTATTATCAGAAAGTTATTTATTATATGAAGTACTAACCAGCTAGAAATCTTGCACATATAGTTTTATTGTTGCTTTGTCTCGGGCAGTATGATCAAGGGTACTCAAGCAATAGAGGTCTGATCAGTGCCTTAGTAGGGCATATGGAGTCAAGAAGGGCTACAAATGTTGAAGGGTCATAATGATATTACTAGGGCTAGAGACAAGAGGGTTTCATGTCAAAGTGTCGCTAAAGTGAGGCTTTAACAGGTCAAACCCTAGGGAAGATGACTCACTAGGGTGTAGGGGACCTAGGCCTTAGTGCATCTTCCTCCTTCTCTAGCTCAGAAAGACAAATTTTAACAGCTAACTTGATATGGCTGAAGACATGAGAGTTAAATGTTGAGGTGTTGCTATGGCAAGGCCTCAACAATGAAACCCTAGGGGGAAAGGCTCACTAAACTGTAGAATGGCTAGGCATTAGTGCTTTCTCCTCCTTCTTCAATGCATTGACAAAACAAGACGGCTAAGCTTGAAGACTAAGATTAGAGTGTTGCAATGGCAAGACTCTATCTCACTTCAACAAATCAAATGGCTCATTTTACTTAGGGACATGAAACAAGGACCTTAAATATTCTTAAATAAAATATAAAATTAATATTAATAAAATTATTTTATAAATATTATTATATATTAATATAAATAAAAATAAAAATTATTACTATTTAATGTATAATGTAAGTGACGTGTTTTTTCCGTTCGAAGTCACACATTCAAAGCATGAAAATGCACTTCAAAACACATTCCAAATATATTATTAGGATGATCTAATAATTTTATGAAAAAAAATGATTATGAGATCTTTACTCGGAGTACCCATAAGGTTGTATCAAAGTAGGCCAATGAAGTTTCGGGAAATTTTGCGGAACTGGAAACGACATGTCGCCTTGCAATCAATATTTCCACGACGTTTGTGTCTTTTGAAATACTTTTACTTTTTCCTTTCTCTACAGGTATGCACCTGTAACACCCTATTTCCCCCAGTTTGTAAATATAACTGGACTGGCCAAGGACTATGACAAACTCATAAGTATGAATATGTGATGTAAATGGACCTGCAAGAAGAGGTCAATGAATATGAATAACATTTTGAATTTATTGCAGGACTGCTGAGAGAGGATGTGCAGAAAAGAGACCACGATGACGGTGGAAGGCACCTAAAAAGGTGGCGTTAACTTCCACCCTGAATTAATACCGTATTTGGACTCCACTGGCCTGGAGAACCAAAAGCGGCTCGCTAGCCCCCAAATTTAATGTCTCGTAGGTTGGTAGGCGGGCGGCTTGATGAGGGATGGGATGGTGAACCGCCCATCCATAGAGTCGTCATGCCTGATCGGCGCGAGGGTTATCGTGCCACACGCAACCTCGCGAGAGGATAAGGCGTATGGCGGAAGCAATTGTAGGGGGACGCGAGGGGAACTCTGGCATTATGCAGAGTGAGTGATAGAAGAGAGGGAGGATTGCAACCTTCGCTCCTGGTCACTGGCAGACAGGGAGATGCAGTCTCAGAGCATCGTGGTCTCAGCTCGGGGGTGGCTAGTGGTAAATCCGCTGGGAGTCACTATGCCTACGGTTGGGTGGAAACGAGCACCCCTCTCAGTAGTCGCACCCACTTCTGAAGTTATTTCTGATAAGTGTTTTGTTCATATTGTATCTTGAAATTTCATATGCTGACATATATGCTCATAAATTGTGAAATGGTGAATAATTACAGTATAAGAATGTCTGTGTAGAGCATTGATAAGCAATGTTAGATATATGCTTATAACAGAAAGACCATGCATGGCTTATGTTGATAAATGAATTTAATTAGGCATGAGTTGAACTAAGTTAGGCTTCCAACCCGTTCTCGAGAAGATGTTTGCCCGTGTCTACCTCCGGAAATGCCCGGTATAAATCTCTTCACAGAGATTTCCACCTTAGAAAGGTTCACCAAGAACTTAGAAAAAGGACTTGAACGCGCAAGTCTTATTAACCCTGTACGAGGAGGAATGACTCTCTTAAGGTTACGAGGTAGCGGTGTAGGGATATGTAACAAATCGACGAATGAGATCTCGTCGAGTGACCCATAGCCATTTACGACTGTTAGATTGACGGAAGTAACGAGGGCATTATATACCTTGCCCCTTTTTCCCTCTATCTTCGTGAACAACGAGGAAATCGGGATCATAGATTCCAAGACCCAGGAGAACATTTGGACCATGGATCTTTCCACATCCACGAAGTAGTGGAGGAATGCACAAGGTGGGACAATCTGAGCCGTTAGGTCTCATCGGAAAATCCCGTCGGCCGTTGGATAGGGTTAAGATGCTCAGAGTTTAGTCTCTGGACTGTGCGTAGGAGGAATGGATCAAGAACGTTAGATCTAGGTCCAATTACCCGTCAGCCATCGGATCGGATAGGAACTGCCCGAGGGTTACCATTGGGATTCCAACTATCGACATATCAGGACTCTCGAGAACAAGAAAACCAAAACACTTCGAGTCTCGAAACGTCGGGAAGATCTGGACTATCCGTTTGAGGATACACGTGGCAGAGATCGAGGTTTTCCATCGAGAGTCGGGATATCGAAGATTCTGAGGTCAAGGGAATAAGGATGCTATAAGTTTCGAAATAGCGAGATCAGATCCGGACCGTCCATTAGGGTGAGGTACGTGGCGGATATCTGAAGAGAGTCGACAAATTGGGAGACCTGTGAGTAAGAGGTCGGGAAAATCCATAGTGAAAACCCCCGATACAATCAGAGCCGTCCATCTGATGGGGACAGGTGGCAACCATCGGGAGTCATCGGCGTTTGGGCCATCGAGACTCACAAGGATAAGTGCTTTTTGGGTTGGTATTCGACGAAGTCCGAGGCTTAACCTGGACCGTCCATCCATTTAGGATGCGTGTCAGAGATCCTGAGGTTGAGGGAATCGGGACGCAATAAGTCGTGAACCCCGAGAATTCATCTGGACCGTCCATCCGTTTGGGACGCGTGTCAGAAATTCGAAGAGAGTCGGGATATTCGGCATCGGGAAATCGGAGTTCCTGAGGTCGAAGGAGTTGGGACATCGCAAGTCTCGAAATCCCGACAAGATCAAAACCGCCCGTTTGTGAGGAAACGTGGCGAGATCGAGAGCCCATCAGCATATCGGAGATTTGGAAGGCAAGACTTCCAGAGCACCAGAAGTCCCGAAAGCGCGAGATTGGATCAGGACCGTCTGCTGGTGGGGACATGTGGCAGAGGTCCAGGCCATCTGGGAAGTCCCGACAAGGAGGCTGTCCATTGGAGTTCGACTCATGGGGATATCGGAGATCTCGGTGACAAGTTATTGGTACACTTTGGAATCGTGAAACGCGAAACCCCAATGAGTGGGGGCCAGCTATCCGCACGTCAGAGAAGGAGGACAGTGCCACCGTGAGGGGCCAACTGTCAACAAACCGGAGAGTCGGAATTCGAGGAATCGGGGATTCCGTAGACATATGCACTTTGGCATTGAAAACCCCGAAACCCCGATGAGGGACAAGGCTGCGGTCTTGTGGGATAGAGGTCACGTGGATTAAAGACTTAGCCCGGGAGGCTAAGGTAGCAGAGGAGCGTATCGAGATGCGGGGATCGATGAACCAAATTGTTGGGACATCACGAGTGTCAAAACCCTAATGGACGGAAGAGATTCTTTCAGAGGATCTCCGGGTCCATAATGACCGTAGATGTGGAAACTAGACGTTAACTTAAACCAGGACGTGGTTATTCTTTAGGATAAGCGGTGAGCAGATCTGGACGGCCAGAGTCCACCCGCCCAGATCTACGACTGAGGTTCCATTCCAGAGCCCCCTTGTTGTTCTGCCTTTAGCAGGGGGGGTCCGGAATTGGATGCGCAACTCTCGAACAATCGAGATTTACTCATCGTGATCAACGGTTTCCAGGTGGATTCCGGACCCCCCTTGCCATTCTACCTTTAATAGGGGGGGAGGGGGGTCCGGAATGGTGTGGCGTGTGAAGTGGGGCCTCTCCCTGTCATGACGACTACCGTGTCGCGTTTCTCTCTTGCCACCTGTATGCCACCTAACCGTGCAACAGACGTTTCTCATTGGTTGTTCTCTACCCCTGTTGAGGTTTGTTCCTATTGACCATTCGTTGACCCCGCAGGAGTTTATCCCCATTGGTCGTTCGCTAGCCCTGCCAGGGTTCAACGGTTGCAGAGTCAAATGTTTGGACATTAAGGTAGCGCCGAAGCGCGAAATACAAAAGACGTTGCATTCAAATTGAACCGTGGACATAACCCCCGATCACATGGGAACGGAGAAGGAGAGAGAAAGAGCGAGCATACACTGGGCCTCCATGGTTATTTAGGGGTTCGAGTCCAACAAAAGACCGGAAAAAATTGATTTAGGTAGCAGATATGTTACAGCACCAAAGCGAAATTTCATGGAAATTTCGCCGACCTAGAAAAAAACGTCTCGACTTATGAACCAAAGCGAAATTCTATCGACTTGGAAAAAACATGTCGACCTTTCCACAGCGATTGTCCTTTGAAAACCTTTTACTTTTTGCTTTCACCAAAGCGAAATTTCATGGAAATTTCGTCGACCTAGAAAGAGCGTGTCGACTTATGCATCTAGAAAAAGCATCTCGATTTATGCATCATAGCAAAAGTTTGCCGACTTAGAAAAAACATAAGCTTTCCACAGCCATTAGCTTTTACTTTTCCCTTTCTGCGCAGCGTTTGCGTCCTTTCAAATGCCTCTTGGAGTTGGATGCCCGTGCTCACCAGCCGATGTGGCGACAACTCGGATCTCCTGTCTGCAAAAAATGTATACACAGAGATCACAAACCACATTTGGCATAACACAGTCGGTGGCTGGAGGCACAGTCTCTGGAACTGGAATTTAGCACTCCAGAAAATAATCTAATCATCACCTTCAATCTCTAAGTAAACGGACACTGGCCCTCCCATATTTTAAGATTATTTTAGGATGAGCTCCAGCTACAAAACAAGGATATGATTAGTCTTTCGATATCTTTCTTTGCAGAGCACAGATTCAATGCATTAGCCCGGACTTCCTCACCTCCTTTCCAGTAGAACTATGGGAACTGTTTCTTACATTTAATATAATTTTGAAATTTTTTCTGTGGAAAAATGCCTCTACTTTTTTGTTTTTATAAGACTATATCAAAACATAAGTCAATGCATGAGAGTCTCTTGTATTTTAATGCTTTCTCTTTCAGAGATGGATATACAATTTTTCTTTTCCATAGCATTGTGTTCATGGAAATGTTTTTAATTTTTCTCTCTGGTGGATAAAATATGAGTGGGGCCCGAGGGTCAAAATATGAGCCCGGCTCGGCACGTAAAAGTATGATGAAAATGTCAGTAAAAAAAATTCTTATTTTAATTTTTGCTATTTTTTTTGGAAATGTAAAATACAGTTTAAAATTTGGTATAAAGGGTGAATATTGAAAATGTCCATCATGGTAATTAATATTAATTAAATTTTTTTACCACTCATTCCCCTGAAACTGAAACTGGCAATCCATTTGTTCCATCGCATTTATGAACATAAAGGGTAAGTTGGAAATTAGGCCCCCGAGTTTGTTTTAAAGTATGGCATCATATTAATGAACACTGATCGAAGCATAGGCAAAGGGATGTCAACATCTGGTTAATATCTTGTGCATTCATAGGAATATTGGTGATCTGGCCCAAGAGATTAATATTGCATGCATTCACGTTTTTTTTTCTTCAAAATTGCAGAAAATTTATTTAGCTAAAGTTGTTCTATATTTTGCTAGCTTTGAATTTCTTTAAAAATCATGGGATATTTCATATTTTAATGAAGTCTAAGATATTTCATATTTTAATGAAGTCTAAGTCATATAAAGATATATGAAGCCATGATTTAAAATTGTGCTTAACTTGCTCTTCATGGTTTTAACCATATGAAGCCATGATTTAAAATTGTGCTTAACTTGCTCTTCATGGTTTTAACCCAACTATTTAGCATTATTTGTTATTCATGGTTTTAAACCAACTATTTAGCATTATTTCTCAATTAAAGCATTATTTCTCAATTAAAGATCAGGGGAGATCAGCGGTTTTTTATTTTGTGTTTCCTTCTTATTTTTGCTTTTTATAAGGCTGTTCATTTGCATTTTCCTATTCTTAGTTTGTGTATTTCATGGATATTTAGTTATTGTATTTAGAAATTTAATATTAAATAATATCTTTAAAATTTAATAATATGTTTTTTTATTTTTTAAATCTTTAATAAGTTCTATGCTAGCTATGTGATTGTGAAACCAAAATTTAAGTTGGTTTATGCAATATTATAAACCCTAATAAATATGCCAACTAACTGATAAGACATTGTATTCATTTTATAGCTTTGAGGAGTGTTTCTATCCGGTTTGATGTCTTAATGATTTTTATAAGCTACTTATGCTATTTTTGTTTGAAGTTATTAATTTGATGGCCATTTTTTTCTATACATAGCCAACTAAATATCAATGTAAAAATTCCAAATCATGATTCATGTCCTTACCTAGAATAGCTACATGAGTATATACCCTTTTCACTGAAATTAGGATCACCTTTCAAATTTTATCACTGGTGAGACCTCTGCTTTTCTCCATTAAATTTCAAATTGATAAAAAAATCAAATGGAACCAAACACTTTAAAATTGATAAAAAAAATTCAAATGGAACCAAATGCTTTTAAAATATGAGTTTCAAATTGATAAAAGCATTGACTCGTTGGATTGCCAAATTCCATGAAGAAAACAAGATTGCTAAACAATTAAGTTACTTCATGGGAGATAACAAATTGGAATAATAGGCCTTAGGAATATTTGGTTACCCTTTTCAATCCTTCACTGGGTTGAGCTGGTACAATCTTTTGAATTAGATTCTGAGCTTGCAAGTTAAAGTTGCAGCTCCAATAACTTGTTATTTTGTGTACCTGCACATGTTTGATCCTTGTATTAATCTTTAAATTATGTTGTACGCTAATTTTGTGCCGTGAAATCTGTCAGCAGAAAATATGCAAAAAAATTCCATCGACAAAGATTGACCTTGAAGGCCACGACCAACCTGCAATGCAAATTCCAATCTTCAGGTGATCTAAAAATATAAGGCTGACTTGTTATGCTATGCAAACACCCTCTACTTCATTAAAATAAACTTTACAGGACCTTGCTTCATGTGTTAAAATATGCAAGATAAACTTATGTGTTAAGTTCATGTATCTTCTTGTAAATGTTTATGTGTGAGGATATGTTCTTTTAGATGGTTAAATAAATGTTTTAAATAAAAACACAGCAACACAACTTGCAGCAAATAAACCATCAAACTCAGAACAATCATAACATGATAAAGGAGTTTACCCCCCTCCGGGCTACATCTCCTTGGGCCTCCATCAATGGACTTAGCTCTTTGGGATTAATTACTCAAAAGTTCTTTTAAAAGCTGCTGCTCAACTCCAATGGAAAAAAAGACTATACCATTGAGATCAGAACACATAAAACCCCAAAAAATGACTAATAAAACTCTGAAAACAGATCATGGCTTATCCAAGCATGACCTCTTCTACATGTGGCCATAAGCTTCATTGAGCTTCTCTTTGGAAAAAAACACCTGTAAAAGTCCTCAAAAGCCTCTAAAACCTATCCCAATGTGTTCAGAGCATAACAATTAGCTAAACATGATTATTAAATCACAGAAAACAAGCATAGGCTCACCAAAACATGTCATCAATCAATGAGGGTTTCAAGCTCCCTAGAGCTTGCTAAAACTTCAATGGCTAAAAACATGCAAAAGAAGTCTTCAAATGGCCTTGATAACAGTGCCAATGGATTCAACACATCCAAAAACCCCTAGTTGGGCTTTTACGGCACCTCAATCGGCCAAATAATGAAGAAGATAGGCCTCCTGCCATCCTCTTCCTCAAGCTTGCTGTCTCTGGTTCGCCAAAACACACCTCTGTGTGCTTGAACCAAGAACACGCTCCAAAATGCGTGTTTAAACCCAGCACCGCGCATAACCGAAAACCGGTCCAAACTGTAGGACGGTTAGGGCACCTCCAGCCCCTAACCGCCAAGCTCTCGGGCACATGGGTCTTCCATAAGACCTCTCACAATAACAAAAGGGCTAACCGTTTATATTGGCGAATAAAAATAAGACAAGTGGCGGCGAACGGTTGGTGGGTAAAACCGTTTGAAAACCAATTTCAAAACCCAACTCCCGCGCGCGCTCCGTATAACAAAGGGTCGTATGGTAGTGTAAATGCAACCGGGGGCTGGGGCTAAGCCCCAGCCCGGACGCGCCCCAATTCATATATTAATTCAATTTAAATGTAATCAAAACCATAAGTTTTACAAGGACAACCATATGGCATGTTGGCAGGGCGGACTTGACAAGACTTTGGACTATGGGGGAGGTCTACGGTTCAAACCTCACGGAGTGTGTATTATTTTTAATCAATAACCAATTCAACGGTGCCACGTGGCAGCCCATGACTGGGCCACGTGGCACCACGCCATTTGACCATAAGATGCCACATGTCACAAACTAATTCGACCAACTGCCAGCCAATCAAACTACCACATAACCTTTGCCATGTCATCGTACGGTCGTACGACCTTGCCACGTCAGACTGTACGGACTGCCCAGTCAGCGTCCTTTTTTCCCTGTTTGACTTTCCGAACAGATCGCTATATCTTTTGCTCCTGACGTCCATTTGAGACGAAACAAGTTGCGTTGGGTTCGTGACAACGAGGGATACACTTTCGTTCATTTTGAGGCAATTCCGAGAACATTGATTTTTGAGCTAAAATTTGACCCCTGGTCCAGATTTTGATCACACCTTCCCACTGAAAGGCTTTTGGACCCACAAAATCTTATGATCATCTGTCTGCTTTCAAGTTATATCAAAATCTTTTCAACAATCACCTGAATACTTTGACATGCCGTGCACTGCAACTGACTATGTCCTTCAACCACTGTTCTCTGGCTGCTGCTGACCCACTGTTCTCTCTGTGCTTGGAAGACTGCCAACCTTCCCACTGAGAATCAAGTCCCTCTTTCGAACTCTTTTGGCATCAACATAATTAACTCTCCAATGGCTGCAAAAAAACTTCCTGCGACATCTTGTCACAAGCCAAGAAAACCATCAATCTTGAAAACAAATTATACAAGACTGGAAAATGATGCCAACAAAGTTTTTTTCTTCAAACAAACTGTCACATCTTGTACTTCATCAAAGCACATGGTGTTTTCTTGCATCTCGGTGTACTCAAAATCAACTTACAAGTCAACAAACACCATCGACTAAACATAAGTCGAAAAACATAATTGACACAACATAGTCGTCAGAAAAGCATCAACACCAGTCGAGACTCATTTGAAACATCTCAACCTTCCAAAATGACAAGTCGACAAACATGATACATAATCATGTAACAAACATGAGTCATTCATGATGAACCATCACCAGGTTCTCTACTTACACATACACCAAAAACAAATGCATGTGCATGACTCTTCAACTCTCCTTCCAGTGCAAACATAAGTACATAACCCAAAACATGCGGGTACATAAGAGTTGAACATGAAAAAGATACATGGCTGTAACAAGTGAACATCATATCCATCTTTTACATCCTCCTGACGAATTTATGCAACAACAAAATGCCTTCAAAATGAATTGCATTCACATGCGACTTGCATCATGCAAGTTGTGATAAAATGCTGCAACTTATCATGCTTCCCATAAATGCACACATAAGACTGAAAAGTGCATTTACATCAGAAAAATGCAAGCCTCACTTGCTCAAGAAATCCAACCATTTCTTACCAAGCCAACTGAACGGTGACTTTTTCTGCAGAACATCGTCCTCTTGTGAATCATCTGGACTCACATTAATGATGGAATCTCCTCTTCCATTCTTGCCAATCTCTTTACCCATCTGCTTCTTATGTTGTGGATGAGTAGTTGGTTGCAATGTCCAACATTGGTTAATGAGATGACCCCTCTTCTGACAATGAGTGCAAATCTTTTGCATCCTCTTTTCACGCTGTCTTTGCTTATCAAGTTTCCTGAAAGCGGTTAATCTTTTCCAACATTTTGAAACATGATGGTTATATAAACCACAATATGTAC
>ML824685.1:35613-46991 GCA_009831015.1 Picea engelmannii | reverse complement strand
CATATCCAAGACCACAATACCTAGGTCTCTCTTCAACAACAATAGGCTCAACAATGCCTTGTGCATGCTTGCCTAACCCTTTACCTTCATAGCCCATTTTTAACAACAACTTGGACCCTATTCCTCTTGTGTGATTTTCAAAAACACCAAAACCTTCATCTTGAGAGGAATGATAAGATAAACTAACATTGCATACCTTATGTTCATGCATGTACTTGGTAAGGGTTTCCTTTGCCTCATGGAGTTGAATCTCCATCTCATGCAACTTTTGAAGAAGCTGGTCTTTCTCCTCCTTCATGGCCTTCAACTGCTCTTCAAGGGCAATGCTCTCCTTATCTTCACACATCGCTTTCATCAAATCTCTCATGGTTAGAATCTCCTTCAACAACTCTTTGTCAAAGAACTTTGATTTTGAAGATGTATGAGAACTATCAATACTTGAAGCTTCCTCCATCCTTGCAAGATATCAAACTTCAACACAAAACTTGCACAATACCAACAGCTAAATCTCAAGCTATCAATGGCAAATACATGAGCAAAACAAACTTGTGCTTTGATACCACTTGATCTAAAAATAGAAGGCTGACTTGTTATGCTATGCAAGCACCCTCTACTTCATTAAAATAAACTTTACAGGACCTTGCTTCATGTGTTAAAATATGCAAGATAAACTTATGTGTTAAGTTCATGTATCTTCTTGTAAATGCTTATGTGTGAGGATATGTTCTTTTAGATGCTTAAATAAATGCTTTAAATAAAATCACAACAACACAACTTGCAGCAAATAAACCATCAAACTCAGAACAATCACAACATGATAAAGGAGTTCACCCCCCTCCGGGCTACATCTCCTTGAGCCTCCATCAACGGACTTGGCTCTCTGGGATTAATTAGTCAAAAGTTCTTTTAAAATCTGCTGCTCAACTCCAATGCAAAAACATATTGTACCATTGAGATCAGAACACATAAAAACCCCCAAAATGACTAATAAAACTCTGAAAATGGATCATGGCTTATCCAGGCATGACCTCTTCTACATGTGGCCATAAGCTTCACTGAGCTTCTCTTTGGTAAAAAAACCTGTAAAAGTCCTCAAAAGCCTCTGAAACCTGTCCCAATGTGTTTAGAGCATAACAATTAGCCAAACATGATTATTAAATCACAGAAAACAAGCATAGGCTCACTAAAACATGTCCTCAATCAATGAGGGCTTCAAGCTCCCTAGAGCTTGCTGAAACTTCAATGGCTAAAAACCTGCAAAAGAAGTCTTCAAATGGCCTTGATAATAGTGCCAATGGATTCATCACATCCAAAAACCCCTAGCTGGGCTTTTACGACATCTCAATCGGCCAAATAATGAAGAAGATAGGCCTCCTGCCATCCTCTTCCTCAAGCTTGTTGTCTCTGGTTCGCCAAAACGCACCTCTGTGTGCTTGAACCAAGAACACACTCCAAAATGCGTGTTTAAACCCAGCACTACGCATAACCAAAAATCGGTCCAAACTGTAGGATGGTTAGGGCACCTCCAACCCCTAACCACCAAGCTCTCGGGCACATGGGTCTTCCATAAGACCTCGCGCAATAACAAAAGGGCTAACCGTTTATATTGGTGAATAAAAATAAGACAAGTGGCGGCGAACGGTTGGTGGGTAAAACCGTTTGAAAAACCAATTTCAAAACCCAACTCCCGCGCGCACTCCGTATAACAAAGGGTCGTATGGTAGTGTAAATGCAACCGGGGGCTGGGGCTAAGCACCAGCCCGGACGCGCCCCAATTCATATATTAATTCAATTTAAATGTAATCAAAACCATAAGTTTTACAAGGACAACCATATGGCGCGTTGGCAGGGTGGACTTGCCAAGACTTTGGACTATGGGGGAGGTCTACGGTTCAAACCTCACGGTGTGTGTATTATTTTGAATCAATAACCAATTCAACGGTGCCATGTGGCAGCCCATGACTGGGCCACGTGGCACCATGCCATTTGACCATAAGATGCCACATGTCACAAACTGATTCGACCAACTGCCAGCCAATCAAACTGCCACATAACCTTTGCCATGTCATCGTACGGTCGTACGGCCTTGCCACGTCAGACTGTACGGACTGCCCAGTCAGCGTCCTTTTTTGCCTGTTTGACTTTCCGAACAGATTGCTATATCTTTCGCTCCCGACGTCCATTTGAGACAAAACAAGTTGCATTTGGTTCGTGACGACGAGGGCTAAACTCTAGTTTGTTTTGAGGCAATTCCGTGAATGTTGATTTTTGAGCTAAAATTTGACCCCTGGTCCAGATTTTGATCATCAGGAGACTGTCTGCATGGACATTTTTGTTGGAGATATTAATTACAAGTCGAGAGCTTCACTCTTACAGTCACGGAAAACAAGGATGTTTAGTATGTCAGACTGTAAATTTATTGTCAACTTAATTGTTGTCTTTATTGCTTAAGTAGGTTTTACTTCTACAGGAAGTCTTAGTCTATGTCTTTATAAGTCCGAGTTTGTAGGTATTCGAGTAAATCATTAGAACATAGAGTTGATAGATAGCAGTAGTTGGAGTCAAGAAGTCTGAGAGCACAAGCTCTGGTTTTTGCAAGTGTACAAAAGTTGATTAGAAGTTGTTGGAGCCGAAGCTCAACACATTTATTGTATTTTGTATTAGCGCGAGTGTATATGCTAAGTGTAGCACAATGTTGATTTTGTGTCAAGAAATTGTTTATTTAGTGTTATTATCACAACACACAGTATTTCATGCAGTCTGTGAACTGCGTTGTAAGTCCTAAGAATTCAGAGACGAAGAATTTGAACTGCATGGTTGTTGCAACTGCATTGCACAGAGTTTGTTTGCGTGTTGTAGATCTGAGATTTGGTATCATAGCAGGCTGATCAGAGCAAGTTTACAAGAGAAACAACTCTATTGTAAAGTGAAATCATGGCCACTACTTCAAATCTACAACCTTTCACTTTTACAGGAAAAAATTATGAGTTATGGTCCTTGACCATGAAGACATTATTTCGGGGTTAAGATGTATGAGAGATAGTCGAAAATGGTCATGTGGAACTAGAAGATCAGACAACATACAATGCACTCACACAAGCTGAGAAGGATGCTTTGAAAAATCAAAGGAAGAAGGATGGAAAGACGATGTTTTACATACATCAAGTCATGTATGAGAGAATACTCCCAAGATTTGTATCAGCAAAGCAAGCCAAGGAAGCATGGGACATATTGCAAACTTCTTATCAAGGTATGGACAAAGTCAAGAGTTCAAAACTACAAATTCTTAGAAGAGATTTTGAAACTATGTCAATGAAAGACACATATTTAGTAGATTCATTTTACACCCATGTTATTGGCCTGATAAATCAGATTAAGTCTCATGGAGAAACCATAGAGGATAGGAAAGTTGTTGAGAAGGTACTTAGGAGTCTTCCTCCTAAATTTGATACCCTTGTTGTGACCCTAGAAGAGATAAAAAAACTTGAGTTAGTTTAGTCTAGATGAACTACAAGCCTCCCTCATTAATCACGAACAAAGATTGAATAGGTCAAATATGTCATTAGAAAACGCATTTTCTGCACAACCATCTATAAACCGTGGAGGAGGAAGGGGGAGAGCTAACTCCAGAGGCAGAGGAAGGAGTTCTGCTAGAGGTGGACACAGTAGCAGTCCTGCAAATACTAGTGGAAGAGGTCAAAGTCAAAATAATAGTTAGTGAAGTAATCATAAATTTGATAAATCAAAGATTCATTGCCATTACTATAAAAAGTATGGACATTATGCATATGAGTGCATGAAGAGACTTGATATAATTAGAAAAAGCAAGGTCAAGATCAATCACACAATGCAAATACTCCCTCTAGTCTTATGTTTATGGTGCACACTGAAGCAATGCCTATAATTTCCCCAGTTGAATGCAATGTTGCTCAAGAAAGTCATTGTGACATATGGTATCTAGATTCAGGCTGCATTAATCACATGAAATGAAACCTAGAACTATTTTCTAGTTTGGATAAGTCAGTTCAAACTAAAGTTACACTTAGAACAAATATCCAAGTCATTGTCTTAGGCAAAGGCAATATAAACATTTTAACTAAGCAAGGAGAACAAAAAGTTATGTCTGATGTTTATTATGTTTCTAGTCTAAACAATAATTTGATGAGCACAGGATAGTTGTTACAGAAAGGATACAAAATCTACATGGAAGATAATCACTGTGTGATTATGGATAGATATCAAAGCAATCAGTTTATTGCAACAATTTAGATGAAAAGTAATATAATGTTTCCATTGACATTAAATCCAACTATGAAGAGGAAAACAACACACGTTGTTTATGACACAAAAAATGTGCAGTTTGACACTGCATTCAAAGTAAAAAGTGAAGCAGTAAGTGCACATAGTTTTGAAGAAGGAAAAACTAGTGCGCACAGTATCAAGAAAAAGGAAGATAGTGGCGCAGAGATGCATGCATCATTCCAATCTAAAGTGCAGGATGATTCATGGATATGGAATTTCATATTTGGACATTTAAACTTTGGAGGTCTGAAGTTGCTACATATAAAGGATATGGTGAAAGGTTTTCCATTAATTGAAAATAAAAATAAAAATGTGAAGGCATTGTTTTTGGAAAGCAGCATAGAGAATCATTTCCAGTTGGCAAGTCGTACAGAGAAAAAGCTCCACTAGAAATAGTACATTTAGATATTTGTGGACCAATGCAAACACCATCTATAGGAGGTAGTACTTATTTTCTTACATTTATTGATGATTTCTCAAGAAAGACATGGATTTATTTTCTAAAACACAATTCTGACACATTGGTTTGTTTTCAGCAGTTCAAATCACTTGTGGAGAAGCAAATTGGTTATTACATCAAGGTTCTAAGAACTAATAGAGGAGGCAAATATGTGTCAAGAGAATTTCAGAATTTTTGTAAAGTTCATGGCATATACAAACAATTCACTACGCGATATACACCACAGCAGAATGGTGTCGCAAAGAGGAAGAATCACACCATCATGGAAATGGTGCGCAGTATGTTGGCAACCAAACATTTGTCAAATGAGTATTGGGTTGAGGCAATAGCAACTGCAGTATACATCATGAATAGATGTCCGCCAAAAAGTGTTAAAAACAAAGTTCCTTAAGAAGCCTGGACAAGTATGAAGCATAATGTAGCACACTTAAATTTTTTGGTTGTGTCGCATATGCACATGTTCCAGATGAGCCGTGAAAGAAGTTAAATAACAAAGGACAGAAGTGTATATTTGTTGGATACTCTCAAGATACAAAATCATACAAATTGTATGATCCTATTGCAAGGAAAGTCATAATTAGTCACAATGTTCAATTTGTGGAGAATGAAGCATGGGATGGAGGCATAGAAAGGATAGTGAAAATTATTGATGTTATTGAGCATGATGACACAAAAGATGAAGTGGTTCAAACTCCAGTTATAAGTCAGTGCACTGTTCCTCCCACTCCTGGAACTGTGACACAAAACACAACACAAACTACTCCAGTGAGACCTGCAGGTGCACAGTCCACACCTAGAGCGCAAAAAACTCCAAGAAGCAGTCCAAGTAGTTCTATATCTACAGATCCAACATTAGCAAGTTTGTTATCAAGGAAGACAAGAAGTCTGTGCAACATCTATAATGTTGACACAACAAATTCATTTTCATTTTTTGCTCTGTTTTCACAAATAGATGATCCATTAACTTTTGAAGAATCTGTCAAAGATGATGTATGGGCACAAGCCATGGATGAAGAAATTAGATGCATAGAAAACAATCAGACGTGGAATTTGGTAGATGTACCTGAAGATAAGGATGTGATAAGTGTCAAGTGGATTTATAAAACTAAGCAAGATGCAGAAGGAAATGTGCAGAAGCAGAAGGAAAGGCTAGTTGCAAGAGGTTTTACACAACAACTTGGAATTGATTTCAATGAAACATTTACTCCAGTTGCGTGCATGGACACAATCAGAATTGTGTTAGCCATTGCTACGTAAAACAAATGGTTTGTTTATCAAATGGATGTAAAGTCAACATTTTTGAATGGACACTTAGAAGAAGAAGTGTATGTGGAACAACCACAAGGCTATGATATTCCAAGACAAGAAAACAAAGTATACAGATTGAAGAAAACACTGTATGGATTAAATCAACCTCCCAAATCTTGGTACAGTTGCATAGATTCCTACCTCATTCAAAATGGATTTCAGAGAAGTGAATGTGAGCCAACATTGTACATCAAAGAAAACCAACAAGGTAACATGTTAATTGTTTGTTTATATGTAGATGATTTGATTTTTACAGGTGATTATGGCATAGAAAAATTTAAGTCAGTCATGAAGAATGAGTTTGAAATGAATGATTTGGGGCTTATGAGATATTTTATGGGTATTGAAGTTCACTAGTCCAATGTTGGTATATTTATTTCACAATCTAAATATGCACATGAAATTTTGAAAAGATTCAATATGATAAATTCTAAAGCATCCCCAACACTTGTCATAGCAGGATTGAAGTTAAGCAAGGAAGATAAAGGGTCCAAGGTGGATCCTACATTGTTTAAAAGAATAGTAGGCAGCCTTATGTATCTGAAAACAACAAGCCCCTATATTATGTATGGAGTGAACCCGATTTCAAGGTCCATGGAAACTCCAAAAGAATCACATTGGAAAGAAGGAAAAAGAATTTTGAGATATGTAAATGGAACAAAATATTTTGGCATTATGTATTATACTTCAGAAGATTTCAGACTTATTCACTACAACAAAACAAACCATTAGCACCTAGAATAGCGCCAGAATTTAGTGTATTTGAGTGCATGAATTGGCATCATTGGATGGTGCAAAACTTGACGCCAAACTACTTTCTCAGTTGGGTGCTTTCTTTAGCATCGGGTTCAGCTCATGGTTTAGAGCCTAATTTAGCTCCTAGTTTAGCACCTACTTTAGGGCCTAGAATAGCTCTCAAAATTGAGCCTAAAATAACGTTGGAATTGGTAGTTTGCTCTTGGTTTAGCACCTGGTTTAGCTCTTGGTTTAACACCTAGTTTAGATCTGAATTTAGCGTCTAGTTTAGTTCATGATTTAGCACCTAGATTAGCTCCTGGTTTAGCGCCCCATTTAACTCCTGGTTTAGTGCCTAGATTAGAGCCCAGATTAGCTCCCAAAATAGCACCTAAAATAACACCTAGATTAGCGCCCATATTTGCTCCCAATCATGCTTCTTGTTTTTCTTCTGGTGTAGCATTGAAAATAGCTTCTGACTTCCAAATTTATGCCAAGATGTTCTTCCATTATTGCGTCTTTTTTTTCTTCTAAAATTGCTTCCAATTTTACTTCTTTGTTTGTTACCTGAATTGCTTCTTTTTTTGCTCCATAGGTAGCGCTAAGATTTGCTTCTGGTTTGGATTCCATTGTTGCTTCCGTTTTTTCTACCAAAAATGCTTATTTTTTTGCTTCCAAAGTGTCACCAGGTTTTGCTCCTTAATTAGCACCGAAGTTTGTTTCCAGAATTTCTTCCTTGTTAGCTCCATGGTTTGCTTCCTTTTAGTTCAAAGGTTTGCCTCCTTTTTAGTGCCTGGTTTTGCTTATTTTTTAGGTCCAGTGTTTGCTTCATTTTAGTGTTGGGATTTTCTTCTTAATTAGCATGCAGTTTTGCATCTTGTTAAACAACCAATTTAGCTTCCTACTTAGATCCAGAAATAGCTCCAAGTATGGCTTCAAATTTATTGTCGAGTTTTACTTCCATTTTAGAGCCATATTTTGCTTCCATTTTAACAACTCATGTTGCGTCCTTTATAACTTCCATTTATTAATTTAACTTTTTTTTTATTTCAATTTAATTATTTAAATATATCATGTCTCTTAAAAAACTTATATTATTATAAAGTAAGTCATATTGCATTTGAAGTATTTTATATGATAACTTTTATAAAGAATTTTTAAGGATAGTAGGTTGTTGGAAGGAACTCTAGATGGTACTAAATAAAGGGCCAGAGGCATACAGAGGCTTCCAATCTTCATAAGAAGCACAACAAACATACAAGATTTGAAGCATCTGAGGAGGAGGGGGGCTAAGGAGATCAACCATATGATTGGTGTCCCCTTTCTTATATTTGATGACCAAGTGGAATTGTTGGAGATAAGCATCCCACTTCAAGTGACATTGTTCCTGCAGCCTAGACTAAGAATTAATAAAAATCAAATGATGATGATCAGTATGAAGAATGGTCTCCTTAACCAAGATATAGAGGCACCATTGTTTTAAGGCCTAGACCAAGCTGTAGAATTCCTTGTAGTAGGTATTGTAGTGTTGTTTGGCTTGAGCCAATGTCTCAGAATGATAAGCAGTGGGATATCCTCCCTGTTTAAGAACTGCACCAATAGAATGTTGAGAGACATCAGTCTTAGCTGAGTTGGATCATGTTTCCTATGACTCACTACTAAGTGAGCTCATAACTTGATTCCTACTATGAATGGGGTTTTTATCTGAACAGAGTGGACTCAGAAAGAAAACTATGGGTGTTCCCGTCAGATAAAGCTAGTTTAGAGACCGGTGAGTGAAACCGGTGAAAAAATATAGATGGGGTGGTCGAATGGAAATGTGTGGATAAATAAGGGTGAGACAATTATTGATAGCTCCCCCCCTCCTTCTCGGTACTCCTTTTTATGCTCAAAACTGGAGAAAATAAATTTCTCCATGGTTGAGATCTAGTAGGAGTGCTACTAAGCTTGGTGAATAAATAATATACTTACTGTTGGGGAAGCTACTCCTTGGTACCATTCCTACTATTAATTCAGATGTCCTAATATGTTAATCCAACTCAATAGCACTTCCCCCCTTGGATAGCTCCTTTTTGTGCCCTTTCTTGTCTATGCTAAGTCGACTCAATTTCAAAAGGTTGTTGAAGATCGACAAAATGCAGGACATGTGTTGAACAAAGGGCCTCTTTAAGGCACTAGAATTTCTCTTGAGACACCGTAGTCTAAAACAAAGTGGATCGATTGGGCAAATGATGAAGGGGCTTGGCCAACTGAGAGAAGTGAGGAAAGAATTTCCTGTAAAAATTGATGCCACCGAGAAAACTTTTAAGGGACATTGCAGACTGAGGAGTAGGGCATTGTGATAGAGCCTGAACTTTAGAAGCATCAGAACGGACACCTTCCTGATCGATGAGAAACCCCAAATAAGAGACAAAAGTCTGGCCAAATGAGGAGTTTTATTCGTTGACCTGAAGGTGATTAGTACACAACAATTGGAGTATGTTGTGCACAAAGCATAAGGAGAGGGATTTATTGAGGCTTAATTGGTGGATGACAACTTGGCCATTGAGCATAGGAGGAGATTTCAGGGATGAAGATGTAAGAACATAAGTTTGACCATCCTGTTTAAGGTGATATTCATGGGTGCGAGCATGATAGGTGTCATCAAGTTGTTCTTGGTATGCAATTCCCAAAAGAAGATCTACACAATCCAACAGAGACATATCACAAAGGAAAAAATCACAAAATAGTACACTGACAAAGGTGATGACACAACATTGTGTGACCATGAGACGAGGTTCATCCTTATGAACCCACCCTAATTGATAAGGAGAGGGATGAAGAGTGGTGGGCAGGTTTAATTGGTTCACCAAATCTCGAGCTACTAAATTCTTATGGCTTCCATTATCAATAATGAGCGTAGTAAGAGACTTCTTGATTTGACAATTGTGGGTGAAGAGAGGTGCACCCGAGGTAGCATTAGAATCAATAGCCATCAAAAACAAAGAGGGGTCTGTAACCATGGGATTTTCTAAACAAATTAACTCAGAAGGAGGGGGCGTTGCATATGAGGAATCAGGAGTATCGACAAAAAGAGTGTTGGCAGTAGACAAAGTTTGTAGGACACAACAATCGATGGTGTTATGTAAATAAGATTTATGGAATGTGCACCATTTCGCATGCTTAGGGGAAGAGGGAGAATTTGGAGAGGAGGGTGTGGAGGCTGAGTTAGGAAGATATTGATGGGATTTCAAGTGATGGGATAGCTTACTCTCAACTACTAGAGCGTGGGAGAAAGCCTTATCCAGAGAACTACTATAAAAAATATCCACCTCCCTACGTAAAAAATCCAATAAACCAAAATTAAACTTTACTATGAGTACCTCTTCAGAGTTTTGAATATGAAGTTGGATGCAGAGCCTAGTGAAGATTTCAATGTATTGTTGCACATAATGGACTGATAATTGGCAGAGTTACAACCATCGAGCCAAAAGATTCTGACGGTACTCATGAGGATAGAATCTGCTACGGAGTGCTTGACAGAGTGCATCCTAAGTGTCAATAGAGGAGTAGAAGACGAGGCAAATGCATACAAATCCACAATGAGATGGGTACCAATGGGTAGAGTATCTCACCAGGGCTGGGCAATTCCTTCCATTTGTAAGCTAACAATATGAAGCTTATCCTCGTCAGAGATGTCATGAAAAGTGTTGAAGTATGTAGAGAGACTTTGAATCCATGAATCCACAATGTCCCCTTTGATCTTCCCACAGAACTTAGGAAGTTGGAAGCATGCATCCAGTTGCAAAGGAGCTGGAGACTAACATTGAAATCTAATAATCTCATGAAGAGCCAAAGACAAATCTTGGATAGGGGAAGAGTTGACAGAAGAGGTATCATCCTCTGAAGTGTCCCTTCTTGGAGGCATGATCTTCATAAAATAATTTTTCTCTTATCTGAATCTGAAAGATAGGCCACTGATCTATAGAGAGGAGCAGGGGAAAAACCCTAGCGCACTTCTAGACTACAAACTGAGTGGAGAGGACGAGGGGGTTTCCCTAGCGCACCTTTGAAAAAATTGATAGAACTGAGAGGACGAGGGTTTCTCTAGCCTACCTATGGAAGTATTCCTTAGCTAAGGCGAGGAGGGGGTTTCCCTAGCACACCTCTTGGGAGAGAGAGAGGAGGGTGAAAAGAAACCCTAGCACATCCCTTACCCCTAGAAAAACAAAATTCCAACCCTAGCACATCCCAGGAGGGGATATGGGTTTTCCTAGATCTACCACTGAAATCTCTAACTAGTGGAGGAGAAGCACCTTGGACCTGTGCTCTGATACCATTTGATCTGCAATACTGCAAAGAAATCCAAAGAAAATTCATAGATAAAGACAGAAATAACATATGATATGATCAAGCAAAATGAACCATTCATTTTATTTAGTAGAATATGCAACCTTTATATATAATAGGTTGAACATACAATGGTTATGATCAAAAGTGGACCAATTCTAACTAACCAACAACTAGAAAAGGTCCCAAACCCTAACAACTATATTAGTTGACTAGTTCTTGGTCCTTGGGACTTGTGCCCAAC
>ML824684.1:63704-91435 GCA_009831015.1 Picea engelmannii | reverse complement strand
TGTTCACACATGGTACCCTGCTCTTTGGAAGCAAAAAACAATGTACCATTTTTATGAAGTTTATGATGAATTTGTTTCTTCTTTCAAGAAACTTGTATTTGGAAATGGTACTTCAAGACTATCATTGGATGCACAAACCTTTTTAGATAAAAGACAAATTTTTGAATCAAATGAATATTACAACATAATCAAAGTTTATTGCTATAAAGAAGTCCTAATTTGTCTTCCATTTTTATGTATCAGATAGAATATTTGTGATTGAAAGTTGTAGACAATACATATTCTGGGCCGATTTATTCTATGAAAGAAAGAAAAATCAATTCATTTCATTGCCATAGAAAATTGGCAAAATCACAGTCATAAATGCTTCAAAAATTAATGAATATGCAGTCCAGTTTGATTAGTACAATTTAAAGTTGGAAAATCAAGTGAAAGGGTTTGACCCACATAAATATTTTATGAATCATATGACTTTAGTTGGTTTCAGTGCTTCATATACAAATACATATTTGTTTGGAGAAGAAGAAGAAGCTGACAACAACCCTGAAGGAGTTCCAGTTGAAGATATTGAAACAATTGTTAGCACAAAAGAAGCACATAGACACCACATAAAGGTTGTTAATAAGAGAAGTACAATATATAAAGTTTCTTCTAAAAAAAGAGGCACACCAAAACCAAATCACCAAATTTTAATTTAGGAACAAAAGAAATATGTAATTGAAAATTCTAGTGATGAAGATGACCACGATCCTACGAAAAAGAGTCTTGAAAGACCTCACAAGCTCATGATTAAGAGGAAAACATAGGTAAATCAACAAGAATCAAGTAAGATTATAATTGATGATGATGATGCACTTGAGGAAATGGAATTGGACGTGAATATAGAAGACATAGAATTTCTAGATGAAGAGCAAAGGATGCAGGAAAGTAAAGAAATTGTAGCATATCTGGCAATGCAGGAGCCAATTTTCTATGAAGAAGAATCCTTAAGTATTCATAATCCTTTATTTGATGGAGAATCCAATATGTTAGTATTAGAAAGAGTTAATTCAAAAGGAAAGAAGTTTCAGGGAAAAACAAATCCATAATTCAATTTGAGAGGAGTTTTACCATAAAAAATTGCCAAGATTCATAGAGCTACTAATGATGCTCTAGAAATGTCACTGGATGAAATGGAAGCATAAAATGCCATTCTCAAAGAAAGGGTTAAAGAGTTGTAAAATGATTTAATGCTACCCCTAATATTTTCAAGTCTTATTACCACGATTCAACCTGGGAAAAGTCATGAAAAAACACCAAAATAAAGTTCTAAGTTAAAGGGAACATCAAGTCTGCTTTCCTCAGTTCAACGATATGTAGGATAAAATATAAAAAAGAGAACATTTCTTATCTTAGAGGCATAGTATCTGACAAGTAGTTTTGTTTCTTTTGGTTCAAGGATTACCAATTTGAGAGAGTAACTCCAGGTCGACCTTAATAATGATGAGGGTTTCTACAAGGATGATGTTATCACATTTGTCTTGAAAGTTTATCGAATGAGTGAAATGAAAAGGAAAAAGGAAAAAGGAATACTTACCATCCCCTAGACGAATCAAGAACTTGAAATCCCGTTGTCCTAAAATAATTGACGTTTTAAAAGAAATATTGGATGATGTTAACACTCTAAGTGTCAAAAATGGGATTTGTATTTCAAATTGATTGTGTTAGATTTATTAGGAACTACCGGAGAAGTCCTAGACCCTAAATTACTACTTAATTCCATACTTATGATGAAGGATCAATTTGAATAAAATGTTGAAATATTAAAAGGGGTATCAATGGAGAAATTTAATAATATGACCGAGTACACAAAACATGAAGTAGAAAGTTGGCTTGTAAGCTATGGCAAAACAAATGAAGATATTGAGGACACTATTCATAAAACTTTGATTGGATTAAGAGAATTATAAGGTATACTATTTGATATCAAAGTCATACAGGAAATAATCATTGCACTGATGAGAGAATATATTGAAAATTGGTTAAAGCAATCTTTAATCAAGATAATTGAAGAGGATTAGGTGGAAGCGGTTGGTATCGGTCATGAAACTGCAATCCAAGACAATATAAAATGAACATCGACAAGAAAATAGACAAGAGAGAACACCATCATAGTGAGTAATACATATCACATTCTTCCTAATTCTTTTATCTTCCTATTCAGAAGTCATCGAATTGTGTTTTATCTGTCTCAAGAAAAACATAATCGATTTTGTGATATTTTATCTTTGTCTTCCTTTCAGGTCCAGCGCTATTCCCATCTTTATTTTGTAGTCCACAAGAGCCCAATCCTAGTTGAAATTTGGATGAATGGTTTTATTTTTAAGACTATAAAAGACTATATATATTTTTTAAAAATCCCAAAGAACTACTTTGAGGAAAAACTATAATAATATCTTATGAAATCTGAGTTTTAAGAATTGGATATTTAAAGTTTTCCTATCATATTCTATTCTTGTTTTAATGAAAAGACTCTTTTAAAATTCTCTCATATATGGGCCATTTTTCTTTCTTTCCCTTGAATGTGATAAAAGATATTGAAAACTGTGATGAATGTGAGATTTATTTTATCTTTTCTGTAATTGTTATTTCTATATTATATTTATGCAAATATTATATTTTATGAGTGAATATTCCTAGTACATTTCTCAGTAATTCTTTGGTGTATGTATTATATTTCCAATCAACAATATTTTTATTTATTTGAGTGATAAATATTTGGAGTTTTCTATTTAGAACTCTCTCATTTTTCATATCCTTGTCCTATGATATTTAAGATAAATATTTAAGTAATCAAAAGAGGAGTACCACCTCTATAAAAACACAAGGGGATTTATATCCTCATGGGGTTTCTGTTTGGACTTGAATAGATCCAAGAATCAACATTTTTGGCAAACATACTGGGGAGAACAAAAGGCTTGTTTCACAGACCAAAATTCTAATGACCCAACCTTAGTCAAATCAACCTATGTTACTGGTTGATCTTGGAAATCAAATGAGTATTCTTCATCAATTGTACGATTTGACATTGACAACAACCATAACTCATGAAGAACTTGAGATATCATGGGAAATCTTGTCTCGCTAAGAAGAAAGAGAGATTGAAAGAAGGAAAACAAGACCAGATAGAAATTGAAGCTGTAATCATACAAGGGATCAATAACAAGGAGTGAAAGTAAACAAATTCAAATTCCAGAAGTTGGGAGAAATTTCCACCACTGCAAAAAGAAGAAATACTATAATGGGTGACAGAAAAGAGAATCTCGAGAATCATGGAGAGAGAAATAATAGAAAAAGAATTCAAAGAATAAGGGTTAGAAATAACCCACTTAATCTTCAAGGAGAACAACATCAATTGCCAACCCTTCCACACAGAGTTTTGCCAATGTTTTCAGGAGATGGAGTGATGGACCCCAAAATTCATATGGATATGTTTTTGAATATGTGTGAGATTCATTTAGTAGAACATGATGATGTAATGGTTATACTTTTCCTTCAGACATTGACATGTCTGACCTATGAATGGTATATGTCTCTTCCTGCAAGATCAATTTCATCATTCGATTACTTAGAAGCCATGTTATTGAATATGTATGCTCCTCTAGTGGAATATCATACTCTTCTCACACAATTCACTGAAATTCATTTGAAAAAGGGTGAAAGGATTAGATATTTCAATCTAATATTTTTCAAGATATCGAATCAGATTCTATAAGAACAAACCAAACGCTCCAATCATACTCAGATGTTACAAAAATGCAATGCCCTCAAATGTGAAAATTTCCATCAGGGATGCACAAATTGAAGACCTATATGGATCTATGCACAAATAAATGGATATGGAACATGTTGGAAACATATGTCGATCCTGAAATCATCCTTGGGAAAGTCCAAAGACAAATGGATTCTATTTCTATCTCAAATCAAGGGGCATGGACTTCAAGGAATGTTGAAAATTGGGGAACAAGGAATGTTGAAAATAGAGGAGTTGGTGGAGGGATCCTCCAAGGAATAATACCTAATGTAAGACAAGATCCAACAAAAAATAAAGAGACAAAACAAAGATTATAAATAGCTCAGATGAATCGAACGATTCAACACATGCTAAATGAGCTAACAAGATTAAGAAGATGGATTTTTTCCCCCCAAAGAATAAAAACCCTAGAGTTCTTGCTCAGGAACAAACAAGAAATATTCTTCAAGAAAAGAAAATTAGAAATGAATAAGAGCATAAACAAAGAGAACCAAGGGTGAAAAACCCTAATGCTATCATAAATGAGAAGAAATCTACGATGAAGAAAATTTTGATAGTTTTGACCAAGACGTCGAGATCATTCAAGATGAAAGTCTTGAATCTATAAAAATAGATGAAGGTGAGTCATCCATGTATATATTTTATGAACATGAATGCTTATATATCTAATGAGAAAATGTTGTGCAAACTAGGGAACATGTCAATAAATTTAAAACAAAAGAGAATGTTCAAAAAGAAAAAGAGAAAAACAAAACAAATGTTCTAGAAACATCAAAACAAAAAGAAACTACAAATCAAATCAAGAATCATCCATAGATGAATTATAATGTAATTGATGACTTAACTAAGTTGAGAATTACTCTACCATTCATGGAAGTTGTAAAAATCTCACAACAAAGAGAAAATATTCTCAAGATTTTGGATGAGCCAACTACAAGAATTGAGGCTACTACAACAAATTCCAAGCTTCATCAAAATATCTCAGCAGTTTAACCTACGGGTAAGATCTCGTTGTTCTACATCACAATTGAAAATCATGATGTAGTATTACACAATTGTTTGGTTGACAGTGGAGCGACCAACAATATTATTGCCTTATCAGTAATGGAAGCTCTAGGAATGGGATGCACGGAGTATTATGAAATTGGAGAAATCATCTATGCGATAGATTCAAGGAAGGTCCCAACATATGGGGAAATCAAAGATTTATGTTCTTGGATATATGCAACTCCCCATATTATGACTGTTTTCACTATCATTGTGGTGGACTTGAATCCAAGTTATGGAGAAGTTCAAGGAATATATTGGTTCTCACTAATTGGAGCATCATGAATGGTGGAATATGTATGATGTTACCAAACAAAGATGAAACAATGGTGAAAGTTCCTTGAGAAGCTTATAAGCTAGTTTCTTTTAGTAAAAAATACAATGAATTAATGCAAGACTATATTGATGTCATAATTGGAAAGTATGGTGTGCTTGATCCAGAGTAGCCAAGTATTTCAAACAAAAAGAGAAAATTATTTTGAAGGATTTTGGAAGACGTCTTTTGATGGTTCCTGATCCAAATAAGGAAGTGGAGTAGGGATCACTTTTAAAATACCCAATTCAATTATATATACAATTCAATTTCCTTGTACAAATAATGAAGCTGCATATGAAACATTGATACATGGAATGAATCTTGCACTTCAAATGAGAATTAAACACTTGATCATAATTGGTGATTCAAAATTTGTCATAAATCATATAAGAAATAAATACAAGATTAAGAAAAGAGAAATTAAAATTTTATGCCAAAAGTGTAAATGAACTCATGAATTCTTTCAGTTCATTTAATATCTCCTTCATCCTAAGAGATATAAATCAAAAGGTAGACTCACTAGAGATTGTTGCATCTTTATTCAATCCTGATGATTCATAAAGCCAAAATACATTCCAGTTCGGAAGCTTTTTCATGCGTTTAGTTCCTGATAATCAAGATGATCTTCAATTTTTTGAGAATGATGAGGAGTTGACTGAATTTCTAGTTGATACAAGTGATGTTGTAGAGAACTCTGAAGACCAAAGTCATATATCTCTTACAAAGGATTGTATCAATTTTGAATCTCTTTTCACAAGAGATGACCAAATCAAAGGCCCTATCTTGAAAGAAGAAGCATCTGTTAGGAAAGTACAGGAAAATCAAAAAATAAATATTGGCACTCAAGATTCTCCGAAATATGTAAATCTTGGTACTAGTTGTACATAAAAAGAATTTGATCAATACATTGATTTGTTCAAATAATATTATGATGTTTTTGCATGGACATATGATGAATTGAAGGAATATGATAAATAAATATTTCAACATATCATACCACTAAAAGAGGGAATAAAGTTGATCAGAAAAAAATTGAGGATTGTGAATCCTAAATTAAAACCCCGGGTAAAATCGAGTTGGAAAATTTGAAGAAGGCTGAAATCATTTTTCCAACTAGACATTCAAAATGGATTTGGAACCCTATTATAGTAAGGAATAAAAGTGGGGAGATTCATCTTTGTGTTGATTTTAGATATTTTAATAAGGAAAGTATCAAATATAATTATCCCCTCCCTAACATGGAGATGCTCCTGCAACAAGTGATTGATTCAACTCTAATGTCTATTTTGGATGGTTTCTCTGGATATAATACAGTACTTGTTGTAGAAGAAGACATGCTTAAAACTAATTTCATCACACCCTGGGAAACATATGCATATGTATGCATGCTCGTTGGATTGAAAAATGTTGGAGCCACCTTTTAGAGGGAAATGGATCATACCTTCAAAGATTTAATTGGAAAATTTATGGACGATTATCAAGACGATTTTATTATTCATTCTAGAGTAAGAGAAAAACACATTGATCATTTAAGGCAAGTATTTGAGTGATGCATATTATATGGAATATCTAGGAATCCCAAGAAATGTTTGTTTGCAGTTATAGAGGGAAAAATCTTGGGACATATAGTTAGTAAATAAGGAATCTATATTGATCCAAAGAGATTCAAAGCTATCGATGAATTGAGCCCTCCAACCTCAAGAAAAGGAGTACAATCAATTTTTGGCAAGATAAACTTTGTAAGGATATTTGTCCCAGATTATGCCACAATTTTTAAACCAACAAATGTCTTGTTGAAGAAGGATAAAAATTTGAATGGACACAAGAAATTCAAAGTGAATTCACTAAAATCAAGCATGCAATTAGTTCAGCTCCAGTCCTTGTCAGTCCAAATTTTGATCAAGATTTTTTCATATATGTTTTTTCTTTAGAAGAGACCATTGCTTTGATTTTAACACAAAGGAATCTCAAAGGATAATAACTTCTAATAAGTTTTATGAGTAAAACTTTACATGACTATGAGTTGAGATATTCAAAAATAGAGAAGAAATCTTTTTCTTTGGTTAAAGTAGTGGAACACTTTATAACTTACATCCTTTCATATCATGTTATAACATATGTTTCAACATATCTAGTGAAAATGCTCCTTAATCAACAATTGAGAGAAGGGAAATGGGAAAAGTGGCTTGCAAAAATTCAATAATATGACATCAAGATCAAACCATTGAAAGCAGTTAAAGGACAAGGGTTGTGCAAACTTATGACATGTACAGATTCACTAAATGGGGTTATATCAATTTCAACATGATCATATTCATCCACGTTAGAATAGTATACGGATATCCATTTCTATTCAAAATCTGGCCAATTCCCAAATGGCATGTCTTCAAAAGAAAGAAGGGAATTAAAGATGAAGAAAAACCAATAGGTACTTGTTGTTGAAGTACTTTTTCAAAGAAATTTTGATGGGATGCTGCTAAGATGTACTGATTCAATGAAATCCCAAAAGGTGCTTGTTGAATTTCATGAAGGCATTTGTGAAGGTAATTTTATACCTACAACTGCAACACATAAAAATACAAGAGCAGGCTATTGCTGACCAACCATTTGTAAAGATTCATATGCAATGATCAGAAAGTGTATTTCTTGCCAAAGATTTTCTGGAAAAATCAAAAGAGCAACAATACCGTTGTAGTCTATAACAATTGAAGAACCTTTTGTACAGTGAGGACATGATTCATTGGCCCAATTGATCCTAAGTCCAACAAAGAACATTCTTATATTCTTACTGCAACATACTATTTTACAAAGTGGCAAGAAGCTGTAGCCCTCAAGAAGGTTGATTTTGAAGAACTCATAAATTTCCTTAAAGAGAATATTTTATCAAGATTTGGGGTTCCATAGAAGTTTATCACATAAAATGGATAAATATTTATCGGGTCAAAGTTTACCAAATTTTGTGGTGAAATTGGTATTATAGTGGGACAATATGCAAACTTTTATCCCCAAGGAAATGATTTAGCTGAATCTACAAACAAAACATTGATCCAAATCCTTAAGAAAACACATGATGTAAATCAAAGAAATTAACATACAGAGTTAATAGATGCATTATGGGCCAGTAAAATGACACCAAAAGATAGCACTAAGTTATCACCTTACACTAGTATATGGGAAAGAAGCTAAAATGCCAATTCATCTGGAACTGAATGCTTTGTCATATGCTTTAAATTATGAAGATACAAAAGAAATTTATCCCTTACAAAGAAGGTATAATCAATTGATGCATATGGAGGAACGAAAAAATGAGGCTTTGAGGAAGACAAATCAAATACGATAATTTGTAAAGAGATATTTTGATCAAAGTGCTTCAGCCAAATATTTTCAAAAAGGACAACTAGTATTGTTGTGGAACAAAGATAAGAAGGAATCTTCTCTGCATACAAAATTTGAAGCATTGTGGATTGGCCCTTATGTGATTGAAAAAGTATGGGATATAATTCTTATTTACTCAGATATATGAAGGGAATAGTTTAGATGTTTCCAGTCAATGGACAACATCTTAAATTTTTTTTCTCTTGATTGATCTTACTATCACCTGTACATAGTTTATTTTCTTTTCATGTACATATTTTTATTTTCCAATCTCTTTTCTCATATCAAATCCATGCCCAATGAACAAGATTATGGATTCTTATCAACCCATAGGGGGTTTCTATCCCACAGTTGGATCCAGTTGTTGATATTAAATTTCTCTAAGTATTTTATAATTTTCTCTCTTGTACATCTCATTTCCCACACTTAGAAAAATTTTGATTGCTTGCAGGTTCATAAGCCTTCTCTTCAAGTTCCGTGTAATTCAAAATGCACCTTTCCTCTCCACCATATCCATTTTGCACCAAAACTTAGTCATTTCTTGAGTTTTTCATGGAAAGACGAGTTCACAGGTTGATCACACATTTTCATCCAATTATGAAGCTTTGTCGTCATCAAAATGCACTCCATAGTTCTGCGATCCTCATATCGCACCATACTCGAAATTTTTCAAGTGTTGTTACCGTGGGTTTGAATTACTCATACATTTCATTTCCGAGCCTTCATATGTCCGCTTCATGATACTTAACCATTTGTCAATATTTCATTCTTCTCTCTTAACATTTGAATACTTAATCGATTTAACATTCTACTGTGGAGGCGAAATCATATCACAAGTTTTAAAAATATTCTTTTCTTTCCTCCGCTCGCTTTGCAAGACTTATCCATATTTTTGGATCTTACCGTGGGATAGGAATTACTCCACTCCTTTCCTTTATATCCATTTCTTCGACGTTTCGTGTCTCCACAGTATGTTCCCCAAGTGACATTAAATGCAAATCTTATCAGAGACAACAAGTGGTTAATTACCAAATGAATTTTATTAATAACGATTTTCTTGAGACTATTCCCAATAAATTCAAATTAAATTCACCTTAAGTGTTATTTCAAAAAAGGAGCTACAAGGTTTATTATATAAAAAGAGTTACTTTGGTATTAATGATCAGAAAGACTGTAGATAATTTTCCAACTCTAAATCACGATGGCCAGGAGGAAAGAAAGTTTATGTCGCGATCCTCTGAGTACATTCACACGAGAAGACCCAAAATATCACTGATCAAGAGCTTATAAGTATTACTCTACATTGCCACCTCGAGAAATAAATATTGATGATATTTGGATATCATGTATTTCTAAGGCAGGGTGTGTCCCAAAATTTTTCAATGCTACATAACTCATTTATTGATGCACAGATAAGTACAAAAAGAATCAAAGAATCATTCAATTGCAGGGACAATATCCAATTTCTCTTGGGCCATATACTTTCAAAAATATGTTGAAACTACCTAAGTTGACCATGAAATTTAAGGTTGATGAAACTAAAGAATTTCTAAAAAATAGAAATTGAGGTAGGGAACTGTTTCCGTAGTATCTAGAAGACGCAACAAAAATACCAGAGGACCTATCGATTATATAGGCCAGTTAATTGAGTAAACCATATCAAGAAATGGCATGGCTCCTAGATATAGTTCTTGACCAAGAGTCAACTGCTACAATTTCTTATTTGGCTCTCTATATTTTGTATTTTTATCTAAGAAAAAGTGATTTCCGATTGGTTGAAAATCATCTCTTTTGAAAAATCATTCCAATTATCAAATTTTAGAAAGCACAGGAAGTTCTTTATGTCTGCATATTTAATATTTTCAATCACATACTATCATGTATTTGAAGGTTTTCATTTAGAAAAACAAGTTAATTGCAATCTAGACCCCGTTCACACATGGTACCCTGCTCTTTGAAAACAAAAATCAATGTACCATTTTTACGAAGTTTATGATGCATTTGCTTCTTCTTTCAAGAAATTCATATTTGGAAATGGTACTTCGAGACTATCATTGTATGCTGAAACCTTTTTATATAAAAAGGGGAAGTTTTAAATCAAATGAACATTGCAACATAATCATAGTTTATTTTTCTAGAGAAGCCCCAATTTATTTTCCATTTTATGTATCAAATAAAACATTTGTGATTGAAATATGTAGACAATACAAATTTTGGGCCAATTTCTTCTATGAAATAAAGAAAAAGAAATCCATTTCATTGCCATAGAAAATTGGCGAAATCAGAGTAAAAAATGCTTCAAAAATTAATGAATATGTAGTCAAGTTTGACCAGTACAACTTAAAGTTGGAGAATAAAATGAAATTTTTTGACCCACATCAATGTTTTATGAATCATATGACTTCAGTTGCTTTTAGTGTTTCATATAAAAACACATATTTGTTTGGAGAAGAAGAAGAAGATGACAATAACCCTAAAGGAGTTTCGGTTGGAGATATTGAAACAATTGTTAGCACAAACATAGCAGATAGATAACACATAAAGGTTGTTAATAAATGAAGTACAAGATCTCAAGGTTCTTCTAAAAAAAGAGAAACACCAAAACCAAATACCCAAATTGTGATTTAGGAACAAAAGAAATCCGTAATTGAAAATTAGAGTGATGTAGATGACCATGATCCTCCGAAAAAGAGTCTTGAAAGTGTTGAATTTCGATGAGATGATATATATGATATTCGATGTATTATTAAAATGATGAGTGTTCCATATATAAAGAACATATGATGACCATCCATGAAAGGATGCGTCCCTTGGATACTAAATAACTATTTATTATTATTATTACTTATTATATATATTATTTAATAATTAATAATATAATTATTAATTATTAATCTAGGAGAATGTATTCCCAATGTTCTCCAAACATCAACAGTCCCTATCAACAAAGGAGACATTCTGCATCATGCACCTCAAACACCTCGAGTCCATATTATTCCTTGTCATGATCAAGGAAGGACTACGCTTGGGCCTATTTACCACAAGTACACCTTTTTGATAAATGCATCCTGTCTCCCTTGGTCTACAACCCAATCTAAGATAAGGTCCACCTGATGCTTACTCGGTACATTGTAGCAAAATGTTTTTCGCACATGGCACTCCCATGTGGAATTCTATAGGATACTCCCTCCAGAAACACTAGGGTCAACTCCCCATAGTGTGTGATGTCAAGTTCAACTCCCTTGAAATGTCCTCATGTGCTCTCCATAAGGGATGTTTGGGCTATAATCCCAAACCCACTTATCCCTTCTTGGATAAGTTTCCTCATAGATCAACTCAACTCAATCAGATAATATTATGATTTGTAGAATGGATATCACACATGGCACTCCCATGTGGACTTATAGAGGCTAATCCATCTAGAAACACTAGGGTCAACTCCCTATAATGTGTGATGTCAAGGTCAAATCCCTTGACATGTCCTCATGTGCTCTCCACAAGGCTCGTGTCCTCATGTGCTCTCCATAAGGGATGTTTGGGATATAATTCCAAACCCACTTATCCCTTCTCGGATAAGTGTCCTCACATATCAACTCAACTCAGTCACAAAGGAGTATGATTTAGAGAATGTCTCAGGAAGCTGCAAACATCAACACTCCCTCTCATCAAGGGAGGAATTCTCTGCCACGCCAAGTTTTTCATGGAAGTACTTGAACTTCATCCTGGTAAGGGGTTTGGTAAGAACATCAACAACCTACTCGTATGTAGGAAGGTACTACACTAGTATTTCCTTCATCTACACCATGTCTTAAAATAACGATGGAATCCAACACATGTCCAAATAAATCTGCAAGGAGCTTGCGAAGCCACACTTCTTCATGGACATCCACACTTAATGCAATGTACTCTACTTATGTGATTCTCAAGGCCACATAAGTCTGTTTTCTTCTACACTAGGAAACCATGGTAGATCCCAAAGTGAAGAAACACCCGTAGGTGCTCTTCCTGTCCACTGTGCTCCCTGCCCAATCAGAGTCAGTATATCCCTACAATATCATGTCAATACTAGAAGTATATCTTGGATCATGTCCAAATATGCCTCATGGGCATCTCAACACATGCTTCACAACAATCCAATGTGTCTTTCTTGGTTGACTCATAAGTTGGCTAAGTGCACTCACTGCATAGAAAATATCTGGTCTGGTGTTAACTAGATACATCAATGATCCAATCAACTGTCTTGTACAGGGTCGGATCAATCTCGTCAGAATTAGAATAAGACACGCTTAGTTTCTTCATATTTGTCACCATTGGTGTAGCAATGGGATTAAAATTCAACATCCCAAACTTATTCAATATATCAACTGTGTACTTCTCCTGACTTAGGAAGATCTCATCAGTTCTCTGCCACACGTCTAGTCCCAATAAGTGGTGCATCATACCAAGATCCTTCATCTCAAACTCAGGGGTCAACACATACTTGCATTCAACAATAAGGCTCTCTGTATCGATGAGGAATAAATCGTCAATGTAGAGGACCAAAATTAGGAACTCACAATTAACAACCTTGTAGTACAAGTTGGGATCAACAACACTTTTGCTGAAGCCCAAAATCATCAGGTGTCCATCAATCCTTTCATACCAAGCTCGAGGTGTCTGCTTGAGTCCATACATGTAATTCTTCAAACTACACACATGTGACTCCTTCGCATGTATCATGAAACCAACTGGCTACTCAATGTATACTTCTTCCTCAATCTCTCTATTGAGAAAGGTTGTCTTCACATCCATATGATGCAGTCTCCAACCCATGAATGTTGCAAGGGATATAATTGTCTAGATAGAAGTGTATCAAGCAACAAGAGAAAATTTCTCCTCATAATCTATTCCCTCCACCTGAGAGAATCCTCTAACAACAAATCTTGTTTTGTGCTTCTCGATGCTCCCATCAACTATGTGTTTGATCTTATAGATCTACTTGGAAGTCACTACAAAATTCCCCTCATGTCTCAAAACAATATCCCAGACATCATTCTTCATGATGGACCGATACTCCTCCATCATGGTATCTCTCCATACTGGTTGACTAGATGCCTCCTTATAACAGGAAGGATCATAATCAATGATGTGGCTCATAGTTGTGGCATAGCACAAATATATATGAGGCATATTTCTCTCTTGAAAGGTACCATGAGGAGATACATGTCCTTCTGCCTCCTGTAGAGTCTGACGAGCCCATGTAGGTCTCTTCCGACCTACTATAATATATATGGGAACATCAACTGGAGCTACATGATCAACGAGATCAATAGGATCAATTGTCTCCCTCTGAACTGCTGGAGGGTGAGGGGGAGAAGGAACCATCTCTTCCTATATCTCACTATAAATCTCCATGTGAGATATTCTAGATCTCCTAAAGGCTACCTCCTCCTCAAAGGTATCATCTCTTCTCACCTCAATCTGTCTTTGACCAGGGATGTAGATCTGGTATGCCTTCGAAGACTCACTGTACCCCAAAAATGTACCCTTTCTACTTGAAGGGTATAGATTGGTCCTTTTCTCTTTGGGTACATGAATGTATACTAGACACCCAAATATACTGAAGTATTCAAACTTACGATTCATTCATGAAATGTGTCCATACTAGACATGTTGTGTTTCTCTCGTGGAACACATGTCTAAGACATATCGAGGTTCCCTCATGGAACCAATGTCTCATAAGATATATCGAGGTTTCCTCATGAAACCAATGTCTTGGTTCCTTCATATGACCATTTGAAGCATGTCAGGATGAATTCCACATTCCCTCCTACTAGTCCATATAGGACCCTCCTGGGAGAATGTCTCATGATGTTGCCTCAAACATCTCTAGGACACTTCAAGGTTCCCTCATGGAATCAATGTCCCCCAATAAATATCAAGGTTTCCTCATGAAACCAACGTCTTGGTTCCTTCATCTGACCATCTTAAGCATGTTAGGATGAAGTCCACATTCCATCCTACTAGTCCATACAGGACCCTCCGGGGAGAATGTCTCATGATGCTGCCTCAAATATCTCTAGGATACATCAAGGTTCCCTCATGGAACCAATGTACCCTAATAAATATTGAGGTTTCCTCATGAAACCAATGTCTCATTTCCTTCATTTGACCATATGAAGCATGTTAGGATGAAGTCTACATTCCCCCCTACTAGTTCACACAAGACCCTCTGGGGATAATGTCTCACGATGTTGTCTCAAACATCAACACTCCCTCTAGAGATGGAGGTGACTCCTCCTTTGTCTCTTTTCCCTATAACATTGAAGGTAACTCTTCCTCCTTATCTAGAGGTAACTCAATCTATGCTCCCTCTAGATTTAGCAATGCCTCCCTCTCTAGAAGTGCCTCTACATACACTGGAACTGCCTCTACTATCTAGTATGATCCAGTCATGGAGGTATACTTCTCTTAGAGACTTTCTGTCTCTCCGCATCATTTCTGGCTATGCCTCTCCTTGAAATCATGTTGGAAGGTCTTGTCCTCCATGCCTACCTCTCTATATGAGCCAACTAACTCCCTTTTTCTATGAGAACCCTGGTCCAAAATGGCTATTGCCACACCAACCATGATTTTTTACTTTTCGATGTTGTTGTTTGTTGCATGATTGATATTGTAGATCCACTTGGAAGTCACCACTGACTTTCCCTCAATTCTACAAGCACTGTATACTCACAGCTAATTCCAAGGATATATAATCTGGTGTTGACCTCACATATGCCTTCTTCAATGATAATCCATTAATCAATGTGTCCAAAGGCATAGTCCTGCTCTGAGACTCAAACCATCAATGATCATATTACATAGTCTAAGATTTGTGCAAGTCCAATATCCTCGTCTTGTAGGAAACCATGGCCACCACATAAAATTTTCAAATATAGAAATATTAACACACAAAGGATTTGATCTACTCAACACTGAGAATTAACACTTCTTTAGCAAAGCCATACTGAATGAAATAGTCTACTGCAATGATACAATTTCCAAACCCACAAACCAATAGTACAATTTCGTTAATTTATAATTGATAATATGCTCCTCTATGATATTCCATGGGTATTATGACGAGTAGAACCTTTGTGCAAGGGACAAGTATCTTGGTATGGAAACCATTGGTCTATGCAATCTAGGTGAAATTAGTGACTACACGATGGTAAGAGGCTTACAAAATCCACATCTTGTATAGTGTTCCAACAAATATCACAATCGTTGTCCTTGGACACCCTTTTCATGTCCACTGGGAAGAGAATCCTGACAACATGCTTAAGAGGAATTCTTAGAACCCTTTTTCTCTCTTGCCACACAGACACAACTGAAAATTTGAGTGTCGTATAATGCTCCTTCAACTCTTTGTAAATAATCCAAGTTGTGAAAAAACGAGAGAGCGAAGAAGGTCCTCGGTTTTCATAGTGGTTAACTACATGGGAGTATTATGATTAATGAGATATCTACTTCTCCTTCCCAATCCGCTTCACCAGCCAATCACCGTCGGCACAATATAGAGAACTGAGCACTCACAATGTGTCTTCAAGAAATTCGAGTTCTCGATATGCTGACACACATAGCATACGAGGTCATGCCCCCTAATGTTATCTAGCATCCCCAGTTGGTCCTCTATAATGGAGCGCACCATCCATGAAAGGATGCATCCCTTGGATAATAAATAACTATTTATTATTATTATTACTTATTATATAAATTACTTAATAATTAATAATTATATTATTAATTATTAATCTAGGAGAATGTCTTCCCGATGTTGTCCAAACATCAACATAACGACCTCACAAGATCACGATTAAGAGGAAAATAAAAAAGAATAAAGTGAGCTCATACTTGATGATGATGATGCAGTTGAGGACATGGAAATGAACGCGAATATCGAAGACATAGAATTCCAGATGAAGAGAAAAGGATGCTGGAAAGTAAAAAAATTACGGCGGAGTTGGCGATGCAATAACCTGTTTTCTATGAAGAAGAATTCTTAACTCTTCAAAATGATTTATTCGACATAGACTCCAAGAACTTAGTCTTATAAAGAGTTATTTCAAAAGGAAACAAGGTTAAGGGACAAACAAATTCATAATTCAATTTGAGAGGATTTTTACCATAAAAAAATTCCAAGATTCATAGAGCTACTGGTGATGATCTAGAAATTTTAGTGGATGAAATGGAAGAAGAAAATGCCATGATTAAATAAAAGGTTAAAGAGTTGGAGTATGATTTAATTCCACCCCCAATATTTTCAAGTCCTATTACCATGATTCAACCTAGGAAAAGTCATGACAAAACACTAGATAACTGAAGAGTATCAAGTGGAAGCAATTGGTACGGGTCATGAAACTGCAATCCAAGACAATTTAAAAGGAACATATGCAAGAAAATAGAGGAGAGAGAACACCATCACAATGATTAATACATATTGACGCAGACCCCCAAACCCTCGGGTCGAGGTCCATGCAGGATCGTTCTAAATCTTCCCTCCTGAGCCGGATTGACTCTTTGTGTTCCTTACAGGGACACACACACACACGTACAATAGTATTCCTCTATAGGTCCTTATGAGTGTTCCCACATGATCAAACATCAAGCGCCACCCAAGCCTCCTTGACTACAAAAAAGTCACACCCTTTCAAATTCGGGCTTTCGGGTTTCGTAATATAGTGCTTCCCATTGTCGAGTTTCCAGCTCCTGAACCCGCCGAAACCCGAAATGCCAATTCTCTGAAATGTATTTAGCAAAGGTTGGCTTCTCACATAACCTTTCGCTGATTCAGAACTTCGAACTTCGCGAATCTTGATGCAAGACATCTGGTTTTCCAACCTACGAAACCCCAAAACATTCTACGAAGTTTGACTCCGTCTGGCGACAAGTGCACCACCTGTCTTCTCCGCTGTCCTCTGTCTCTGAAAAGGATCCTTGCCACCTATCACTCTGCCTAGATTTCGAGACTCTCACTCCCAAAGCACTGCCTTTTCTGTTTCCCGACACCTGAAGTGCCAAAATCCCGAACTCTACATCAATTCCTATCGCAACTCGCGATTTTGGGACTTTCATTCCACTGCGCTCAACTCCTGTTCATCAGGATCCCCAAAATGATAAAATTATCTGACGGCTTGTGCAAGGCATGATCAATGGTCCACATTGATTCTGGATCCTAGAGTGATGAGTCCGTTTGCCTCTAACCACCCTACAAATTTTCTGGATCCTACGGTTCTCACGACTTCACGAATTCTCCACAAAGATTTTCAACCCCTCGTTGCTCCTGGACAAATTTTGCGAAATAAACCAAGGTTATTCCTTATGAACTTTACTTTTGTTGGGTGACTTCGACCCCCGTATCCCTTCGAAGTATTTCAATCTGCGTCCTCCTTTGAAGTGTTCAAAGGTGTTATCCCTTCTGAGCTTTTACTTGTAAACTCGAGTCTCTAAAGGGACTCATGCACGCACTCCTTGCGACACTCTTTAAAATAATTCTAAGTATTTGATTTCTTGACTATGTGCACCTCTTGCAACAACATTCCTTCAACTTTCCACTGGGTTATTAAGTTCTAAGCTTTCAAATAGCCTGCGCACACCTTGCACAACTTCTGTGCTTCACTTGCACTTTTGTTGGAATGAGAACAACAGTATCCCTCCTGAGCTATCAGAGATAAACTTTGAACCTTCGTCAACGCACTCCTTGCAGACGTTTCACTACACTCCTTGAAGGAACTCTCACTCAAGAAGAGAAACAATTGAAACTCATTCTCTTTCTCTCTTAAACTTCAAACATTCAACATGAAATCATAGATACACACAGTATTAAAACAAATGCATAATAGAGAGAATAAAACAATTATTAACATACCATTCAAAATGTATACACATAAAACATCATAACACCATGAGTTTGATTCAAAGCTCCATATATTAATTCAAAGCTCTGTACATGGGTTCTTCTCTACATCTCTCCTCTTCTGTGCTATGCTAATGATACAATAATATAAAGACAAGGGTGTCTATATCCGTTTTCCCTCCTGCTCTTCTCAACTGTCATATCTATAATTCAAATCTACCTACTTTCATTAACTAGGATTAAATGCCTTAATGTTTTACAGATGAGAGAAATTTCTCGAGATCTGTTTACAACCTCCAAGATATAAATGCAAGTATGCCATATTCCTAACTATTACATTAATATCCGCTCCTTTAAACTTTCGAAACATCTCAAAATGTGAAAAATGCGTGTTGCGCTTTCCAACTGTCCTTTGCCTCCACGCCCACTTGACTGCTTACGATGCTCCTGCATCATACTCCCTTGCTTGAAAATTTTCATGAACTCATGTTCATGAGCTCTTGCATGGTCTGTCCATGCTTCTAAATTTCTGCTTCATCTTCCTAGCTGACATCTTCAACTGGATGTCCCTTCCACCTGACCAATTATTCAAAATACTCTTTTCTCCTTGTCTTCATGCTGACTCTCTTGTCAATTATACTTTCCATCTGTGGCTTTCCAGCTATAGGCATTTGTTTGGTCCACTGAACCTCTGTCTGTTCATCCTCTGTTCCCGTTTCTTCAGCTCTGTAAGGGTACAAATATGAGATGTTGAATATCAGTGAAATTCCTATCCCCTTGGGTAATTCAATCTCGTATGAGTTTTCCCCAAATTTCTTCATGAATCTGCATGGTCCAATCTTTTTCATCTTCAGTTTGTTATATGTTCCCCTTGGGAACCTTTCCTTCCTCAGATGTGCAAGAATAAGATCACCAACTTCAAATTGAAGATCTCGCCTGTGTTGATCTTCTCTGCGCTTATACTCTTGATTTGAATTCTGCAACCGCTCCTTAACTCAGTTGTGAAGCTCCTTCATTGCTTCTGCAAAATCCTCTGCACTAACGTTTATGAATTCAGCTTGTTCCGAATCTTTCAATTTAGAAACTCCCCTTGGTTGCATTCCATATACAATTTGGAATGGACTCTACCCTATGCTTCTATTGATCGAATCATTATAAGAAAATTCCGCCTGTGGCAAAATATGATCCCACTGACTGTGGTGTTTAGTCACTAGGCTCCTCAGTAAATCTCCCAAGATTCTATTCACAAATTCTATTTTCCCATTCATCTGAGGATGATAAGCTGAGCTAAAAGACAAACTTGTCCCTAGATTCTTCCATATAGACCTCTAGAAATGTCCCACAAACTTGGTATCTCGATTTGAAATTATACTCCTTGGCAAACCGTGAAGTCTGACGACTTCTTTGAAAAATAGGTTCGGAATATGAGTTGCGTCGCTGGTTTTTTGGCATGGTATGAAATGTTCCATCTTTGAAAATCTGTCTACCACCAAAAAGATTGAGTCACATCCTCTTTGTGTCCTTGGCAGTCCCAATATGAAATCCATGCTCACTGCATCCCATGACCTTTCTAGTATGGGTAATGGTTGATATAACCCTGTGTTCTACCTTTTTCCTTTAGTGTGCTAACAAATCTGCACCTGTCCACAAATTTCTTAACATCTGTCCTCATCCCTGGCCAAAAATATGCGTCATTCAACTTTGAGAACGTTTTGTCATGAACGAAATGTCCGACCAATCCTCCACTGTGTTTTTCCTTCAGTAGGTTCTCCCTCATGGAGCATTTTGGAATACATAACTAATTGCCCCTGAATAATAATCCATCCTGGATCATATATTCAGTCCATTAGCTTCTGTCCCTGAGAACTGGATTCTCAGACGCCTCATACACTTCCTTAAAATCTAGGTCATCCTTGTACATTTCTTTGAGGTTATCAAAACTCAAAGTTTTGACTCTGAATTCCTGCATCAACAAACATTTCTTGCTCAAAGCATCAACAACTTTGTTAGCAGTTCCAAAAATATGCTTAGTTACAAAAGTAAAATTCTGCATGTATTCAACCCATTTAACATGCTTTTGGTTCAACTTCTCCTGCTGAGTTACGAATTGCAAAGCGTGATTATCACTGTACAAAACAAACTCTTTAGGAACCAAATATTGTCTCCATTTTTTCAGCACTTGTATGACAACATAGAATTCTTTGTCATATGTTGAGTATTTAATCTTTGCTTCATTCAACTTCTCGCTGAAGTATGTGACCGACCTATCATCTTGGCTCAAGACTGCTCCAATTGCAAACCCACTTGTGTCACACTTGACCTGAAATGTCTTGCTAAAGTTCGACAAAACCAAAATTGGTTGCTCAGTGATCTTCTTCTTCAACAGATTGAAACTCTTCTTTGCTTCCTTTGTCCAATGAAAAGATTTATGTCTTTTCTTCACCGTATCCATCATCGGTGCGCTAATTCCACTGAAATTTTGGATGAATTTCCTGTAGAAACTAGCTAAACCATGGAAGCTTCAAACTTCAAACACACCTTTTGGCGACGGCCAATTCTTAATCGCTTCTACCTTTTCCGGATCTATCTTCAACTCATTCGCAGAGATAACAAAACCCAAGTAAATGATTTATGTCATCATAAATGATGAGTTATGTCCTCATAAGTGATGACTTCTTCATATTTATCAACAATTTACCTTGATGTAACCTCTTCATTACTGCATCTAAATGCTTTAAATGCTTTGCTTCTATTTGACTGAAAATCAATATGTCATCAAGATATACGATAACAAATTTCCCAATGAAATCCTTCAGGACTTCGTTCATCAATCTCATGAAAGTACTAGGCGCATTTGTTAAACCAAATGGCATAACAAGCCGTTCATACATCCTTTCATTCGTCTTGAATGCTATCTTCCATTCATCACCTTCTCTCATACGAATTTGATGATACCCGCTTTTCAAATCAATCTTTGAAAACAATCTTGCTCCACTCAAGCAATCCATCAAATCATCCATCCTTGGTAATGGAAATATGTATCTGATGGTAATCTTGTTGATTGCCCTTGAGTCTATTCACATTCTCCAACCTCCATCTTTATTTGGGATGAGCACTATTGGAATAGCGTCAGGGATGATTTTAATGATGGAAATTTATTTTAAAATGTAGAAACCTTGGTGATTCTTACTAATCCTTCATATGTCAACTATAAATGTTTGGCGATATTTTTGTAAAAATATTTAAATTTCTAAGCATTTTATATAGTTTTTATAAAATTTTGGCTATTTTTAAGGTGAAATAATTTTATCCTATAGAATTTGGGCGAATCATTTTTAAAATAGCGAATCTCATTTTTTGAAAAACCATGGAAAATTAGCCCATGAGAGAAATTTAGCCCCTAAAATCATCCCTGAATAGCACATGGACTCAAGCTCTCTCTAATCAATCCTTTTTCCATTAAATCATGGACCTGTCTCTTGACTTCCTCATTCTCTTCCAGCGTCAACCTGTATGCTTCTTTGTTTGGTAAACTGGCTCTAGGTATAAGATCAATGTGATGACTTATACTTATGGTCGGTGGTAATGAACAAGGTAGTTCATCCACTACTATATCAACAAACTCTTCCAGCAACTCCTGGATTTCCTCCGGTAAATCATCCACTCTTGTACTGGTTAAAACAATTCTAGGCTTCCCAACCCAACAAATTGTGTGTCTTCCTTCTTCTTAACCTCCTCAAGAAGTTCTTTCCCACTCATGATAAGTACAATGTTGCTTACCTCTGTTTTTACTTCTTTATCTTTAATTGGAAACAACATGTGAGTTCTCCCATTCTTCTCCATGGTGTATTTGTTCTTTCTCCCATCATGGACTACATTCTTGTCATATTTCCATGGTCTACCCAGCAATAGATGACAAACATCCATGGGAATGACATCACATAATATTTCATCTTTATATCCTCCTATTTTAAATTCAACTAAACATTGTTTAGTGACATTTACCTGATGTCCTTTTTGTAGCCACAAAAATTTGTATGGGATTGAATGTACGATAGTCTCCAGCCCCATATTTTCTACCATATCTGTAGAAACAAGATTGTCTGTGCTACCACTATCCACGATGACCTTGCATACCCTATATTTTGTTTTGCAAGCAGTCTGAAACAGACTGTTCTTTTGGGTTGGGTTTTCTGCCTCTTTCTCTGGCATTAAGAGAACTTTCCTCATCATCAAGGATCTTCCACCCTCAGCATCTTCTGCCTCAACATTCTGTCCTTGTGCTTCGACAATGTGAGTTTCACCACCTTCTTTCTTTCTATCTGGACACTCATAGGATTTATGTTCGTTTTTCCCATAGACAAAAAATTTTACTTCACCTCCTTGGCCTCTTCCTCTTCCTCTAGCTCGAGGAAAAGTATTTCTATCAACATACTGTCCTCTCTATGAGCTTCTGCCTCTCTCATGCTGAGTTTGAGGTTTTTTTCCCTCTTCTTGAGGTCTCTGAGTTTTGTCTTGGGCAATTGTTTTGCCTCTGGCTTGACTTCTGTCTCAGCCTCTTTGACCTTGCTTTCGGCTCATCTTCTCTTCAGCTTTCAGAGCCATCTGATAAGAATCTTCTACAGTTCGAATGATCATCATGCTCATCTCATCTTGGATGTCATATCTCAGACCATTCATGTACCTGGCAAATTTTTCATCATCGCTTTCTTGATGACCTACTCTGATGTTTATCTTGTAGAATTATTCAGTGTATTCTTTCACTGACATTAGATTCTGTCTCAAATTATGCATCCTCTAAAATAAAGTGATTTGATAATCCTTGGGTATGAATTTGGCTTTCATCTTCGCAACCATTCTATCCCAGCTTTTGATTTTCTGCTTGCCTTTGCAGCGTCTGTCAGCCTGCAATTCATCCCACCATAATGTTGCATGCCCTTTAAGTCTTGTGACATCATGTTTAACCTTCTTGTCTTCCTCGACATCCTCATAGTCTAAGTATTTATTCAGAGTTCTAATCCATTCTAGAAGCTCTTCAACATCTAGGTTTCCCTCATACATGGGAATCTCCATTTTTGCTCTGGCACCTATCCTTGCAACAACTCTGAATAGGCATTCATCTGCAACATCTTCTACTGCTACTTATTCTCCTTCATGTCCAGCTTCATTTTCACTGTCAGCCTCACTTATATCCTCAGTTTCGACTGTGTGCTTCCCGTTGTCAAGTTTCCAGCTCCTGAACTCGCCGAAACCCGAAATGTCGATTCTCCAAAATGTATTCAGCAAAGGCTGGCTTCTCATAGAACTTCCACCGATTCAGAACTTCATAATTCACGATTTCGTGAATCCTGATGCAAGACTTCCATTTTTCCAACCTACGAAACCCTGAAACAGTCTACGAAGTTTGACTCCATCTGGCGACAAGTGCGCTACCTGTCTTCTCCGATGTCCTCTGTCTCTGACACAGATCCTTGCCATCTGTCACTCTACCCTAATTTCAGGACTCTCGCTTCCAAAGAACTTCCTTCTCCGTTTCCCGACACCCGAAGTGCCGAAATCCGAACTCTACGTCAATTCCTATCGCAACTCACGATTTCGGGACTTTCGTTCCACTGCGCTCAACTCCTATTCATCAAGATCCACGAAATGCCGAAATGATCTGATGGCTTGTGCAAGGCACGATCAATGGTCCACATTGATTCTAGATCCTAGAGTGATGAGTCCACTTGCCTCTAACCACCCTGCAACTTTTCTGGATCCTACGGTTCTCGTGACTTCACGAATTCTCCATAGAGAATTTTCAACCCCTCGTTGCTATTGGACAACTTTTACGAAATAAACCAAGGTTCTTCCTTATGAACTTTACTTCTGCTAGGTGACTTCGACCCTTGTCTCCCTTCGAAGTATTTCAATATTAATCCTCCTTTGAAGTGTTCAAAGGTGTTATCCCTTCTGAGATTTTACTTGTAAACTCGAGTCTCTAAAGGGACTCCTGCACGCACTCCTTGCGACACTCTTTCAAATACTTCTAAGTATTTGATTTCTTGACTCTGTGCACCTCCTATAAAAGCAGTCCTTCAACTTTCCCCTGGGTTGTTAAGTTATGAGCTTTCAACTAGCCTGCGCACACCTTGCACGACTTCTGTGCTTCACTTGCACTTATGTTGGAATGAGAACAACAGTATACCTCCTGAGCTATTAGAGATAAATTTTGAACCTTCGTCAACGCACTCCTTGCAGACGTTTCACTGCAATCCTTGTAGGAACTCTCACTCAGGAAGAGAAACAATTGAAACTCATTCTCTTTCTCTCTCAGACTTCAAACATTCAACATGAAATCATAGATACACACAGTATTAAAACAAATGCATAACAGAGAGAATAAAACAACTATCAACATACCATTCAACATGTATACAGAGAAAACATCATAACACCATGACTCTGATTCAAAGCTCCATATATTAATTCAAATCTCTGTATATGGGTTCTTCTCTACAACTCTCCTCTTTTGTGCTATGCTAATGATACAATAATACAAAGACGAGGGTGTCTATATCCGTTTTCCCTCATGTTCTTCTCAACTGTCTAATCTACAATTCAAATCTACCTACTTTCATTAACTGGGCTTAAATGCCTTAATGTTTTACAGATGAGAGAAATCACTCAAGATCTGTTTACAACCTCCAAGATATAAATGCAAGTACTCCATCTTCCTAACTATTACATTAATATCCGCTCCCTTAAACTTTCGAAACATCTCAAAACGTGAAAAATGCGTGTTGCACTTTCCAGCTGTCCTTAGCCTCCACGCCTGCTTGACTGCTTACGATGCTCTTGCATCACATATCACATTCTTCCCAATTCATTTCACTTCCTGTTTAGAAGTCATCCAATTGTGTTTTATTCGTCTCAAGAAAAATATAACCAATTTTATGATATTTTTTGTTTGTCTTCCTTTCAGGTCGAGCCTTGTTACCATATTTATTTTATGATCCAAGGGAGCCCAATCCCATTCCAACTTTAGAATAATGCATTAATTTTTAAGACTATCAAAGACTATATTATTTTTTGAAAAATCCCAGAGAACTACTTCGGGGAAAAACTTTAATAATATCTTATGAACTTTGAGTTTTGAGCATTGGATATTTAAAGTTTTCCTATCATATTCTATCCTTCTTTTAATGAAAAGACTCTTTTAAAGTAATCTCATATGTGGGACATTCTTCTTTCTTTCCCTTGAATGTGATCAAAAATATTGAAAACTGTAATGGATGTGAGATTTATTTTATCTTTTCTGTAATTGTTATTTCTGCATTATATTTCTGCGAATATTATATTTTAAGAGTGAATATTCCTGGTCCATTTCTCAGGAATTCTTTGGTGTATGTATTACATTTTCACTCAACAATATTTTTATTTATTTGAGTGATAAATATTTGGAGTTTTTTTATTTAGCATTCTCTCCTTTTTCATATCATCATCCCAATATATTTAAGATAAATCTTTAAAGAATTAAAAGAGGAGTACCACCTCTATAAAAATGCAGGGGGGATTCATATCCTCATGAGGTTGTTGTTTGGAACTGAATACATATTTGTTGATTTTTTGTAGCTTCAGGAGGTATTATCAATAGAGGCCAAGGTTCCATGCATGTGAGAATTTTTGTTGGCACCATTTTTTATTTTCGTTTCAGTGAAATCGGCCTAGAAATGAAGCTAGGGCCTCATGGGAAAGTTTATGGGCTTTGTGGGCTTGTGTGGGGGTGCCACACCCACAAATAGGATTACAATATTCTAATTAATTTTTAAGTTTATGAAGGGATCCTAAAATCACTCATTGGACTCCTATATAAAGGAGAGATGTCATTGTGACATTAGATCATCATTGTGCATAATGGATATATCATAAGTGGGTCTGCACTTGTTCTAGGAGGCTTGGTGATTTCAATAAAGAGAAATTTTGCTAGGGGATAAAATCTAATATAATTTTCAGGAATCTCTATTTTATGTTCTTGGAAGGGAAAGGCACACCACACATGGGGGAGAGAGAGGAAACCTCAAAAGGAAGATATTGTACGAAGTGGAGTGAGTTGTACAAAGTGTCTGTATAATGTTTTTCATGTATGTGGGTTGTAGTGTGAACAATCACATATGTACGCGGGTTGTTGTAGGAAAAATCATGTACAACCATACAAGCTCTTATGGGTAGGGACAAGTCTATAGAGGATGACGTCAGGTGACCTCAACAAGTTGTACAGGTGGTCTGCAACATATTTGTGGCTAGAGAATATTTTCTGGATATTGTTGAGGTTTGGTTTTTTGATTTGTATGGTTATTGGAGAACAAGGTTGTTCTCAGTTTTGGTGACCTTGGAGGACAAGATTGTCCTCAGATTTTGATGATATTGTATTGGTTTGGAGGGATGGTTTTTCCATTAGGATTTCTGATGATAACAATATTGCAAAACTAAAATTGTGTTTCATATGTGTTGATGATTCATCTATGATCTTTTGTGTTTCCGTTGCATATGTTTTCAGTCAATAATTTTTAGTGTAGTATTGTTCATTGATAACAACTAGGGTGTTATTGTTGGTTCACTAGGAAGAAATTTCTTAGATATAAAAATTAGTCACATAGAGTTGCATGCGAAAATTGACATGGTATCATAGATTGGGATTTGAAGAGAAGGGGATCATCTTGAAACACATTGTTGGCTACAACAATGGAATAGGGTTGTACTTGTTATTGTTCTGGGCATGTCAAGATGGTGAATAAATTGAAGCTTTAGGATAGGGTGGAAGGGGAAATAAGATTCCATGCTTGGAAGGCACATATTCTCCTTCTATTGGAAGAGAATGACCTCAAGGAATATGTTGAGAGTGTGGTTGCAACTCCTACCGATCGACATGAGTTGGAAACTCACAAGAAGAAGGAAGTGAAGGAAAAGAAGGTATTTCTAGGTTTTGTGAAGGACCACTTGATTCCTCACATTATCGAGAAAGAAACTCCCAAGGATATGTATGATTCTTTGGTAGGTCTATACAAAAACAATAATAATAGTAGGATGCTACACTTGAAGCATCAACTTCAGATTATGAGGATGAACGGTGAACAAACAATTTTCACTTGCGTTATGAAGATTACTCATATCCGAGATCAACTAACAACCATTGGTGAGACAATACAAGATGTTGAGTTGGTGAATGTATCCTTGAGAGGTCTGTTGATTAAGGTTGGTTGTCATTGATGTCAACCCTTGAAGAAAGACCCGTAGCACAAAGGTTTGGGTAATGGACCCAATAGTGTTTGATGTAAATATGA
>ML824684.1:24459-54391 GCA_009831015.1 Picea engelmannii | reverse complement strand
AATTCTTCAAGACATATAAGAAAAAACATTCCGTGGTTTTCTCCCGATTTGGGTTTCCACGTAAAACACTGGTGTACTGTGTATGTGTGTGATTGTTTATTTATTACTGCTCATTATTGGATAATAATTCTACATTGATATAACATTTGAAGAAAAGGGATTATAGTTATGTTATTACTGATTCACCCCCCCTCTCAGTAATCCAACAAGGTCTTCCCAAGTCCTGGGATCCCTTTGTGGAAGGGGTCCGTGTGCAAAATAAGTTACCATATTTTGACATATTATGTATAGATTGTATCCAGGAAGAGACCCGATTGGTATCCAGGGATGATATGGATGGTGTGGTAAAGAGTAGCAGTGATGAGAACCAATCCCTTTCATCACACACTTGAAAGGGTAGAAGGGGTTCTATAGAAAAAAGAGGTTCGCCATGGAGAATGGATTCTCCCAAGAGAGAAGCATCTCTAGAGCTGAGATGGAAGAAGGATATTAGTAAGATAAAATGTTATGAGTGCCATGAATTTGGTCACTATTCTTCACAATGTTCACTCCAGAGGAGAAAAGGAAGAAGGAAACAAGCAACGACAATAGAGGTTGATGAGGTTGCAAATAGGTTCTAGAGAGAGATCTTGATGGTCTTCGACCTTTCAAGGAATGTCCTTAGCAGAGAGAGATGTTTGGTGGATAGCATGGCATATTTACATAATTTATGTGCATGAGATTTGTTTGAAACACTCACAGAGACTATCTTAGATTTATGTGTGGAGCTTGATATGGGAGCCAAGCACTCAGTATGAGGGTGTCAAATGTGTTTTGGGTGCGAGAACTCAGGAGGAGTGTCCTCTCAGTCTTATAGATTTGGAGGAAGGGATATCATATATTTTTTCGATATGGACATGTATCGCTTGTGCATAGATGGACTAGCTCTAGATCAACAATGGTTCTTGGAGTTAAGGAAGGAAACCTATATAGGCTAAGGGTCCATCCTATGAGTGATGTGGACAACATGAGCATAGACATAGATGAGGAGGAGTGGGTGGTTCCACAAGTGGTGAGGCAGGTGGCCCCATTAATAATACTGAATTAGAGGGATCTAGAGTTCAAAGGGAGTCAACTCTCATGATATAGGAGGGAGGAGACACCTCCCAGGAGAGTGCATAGGACAATGGATAAAGAGAAGATGACCCTAGAGTTTGTGCAGACTCAGAGGGAGTCAGTTTCAGAAGGAACATGCGATCTTAGAGTGATCCTAACCTCAGGGAGAGACAGTTGGATCATAGAGAGTTGGAAATCTAGAGGGAGTTCCCCCTTGAGTTATTCGGGAGAGAGACATATTCCAAGACTGACATACATGTTTCATGGATGGAGGATTCCAAACAAGATATTTAGAGGAAGGAGGCTTCTAGGGAATGTGAGACCTCCATGGAGGATACATTTGCTTTAGCAAGTTTTTCTATAATGAAAGAGGAGGAAACCAGTCAGGAGGAATGGGGAGTAGGATTTTCTTTAGTCGTAGAGGGAGCAACCATTGAGGCATATTACACAATAATATTTGTGTCAGTGACCAAGGATGTGGCCAATCAAATAGACTAGAAAAATGGATGTGTTCGAGTGACTGAGGATGCGACCAATCATACATATTTTGACTCAGTGACCAAGGATGTGGCTAGGAAGACAAAATGGATATTTGGATGCGTTCTAGTGATGAAGGAGGTGTCCAGTAAGACATAGTTGAAAAAAAAACTTATTGTGACAGTATTTGATGACCCATTTTCCATAGTGACAAAGGGAGTATCTAGTTTGGACTATTAGAGTACATATGAGGTGGTAGATCCAGAGCGAATCTACTATGAGTGACAATGGTTCATATAGATGTTAGAGGATGAGATACCTCTCTCTCTAAGAGGGAATGATGATATTTTGTAGCTTCGGTAGGTATTATCACTAGAGGCCAAGGTGCCAATAATGTGGGAATTTTCATTGGCATCAATTTTGATTTTCATTTAAGTGAAATTGACCTAGAAATGAGGCTAGGGCCTCATGGGAAAGTTGATGGGATTTGTGGGGGTGACACACCCACAAATAGGATTAAAATATTCTAATTAATTGTTGAGTTTAGGAAGGGATCCTAAACTCACTCAGTGGACTCCTATATAAAATAGAGATGTCATTGTGACATTAGATCATCATTATTCATAATGGAGATAACATAAGTGAGTCTGCACTTGTTCTAGGAGGCTTGGTGATTTTAGCAAAGGGAAATTATGCTAGGGGAGTAAATCTAGCCTAAGGTTGAGGACTCTATATTTTCCGTTCTTGATAGGGAAATGCACACCATACGTGAGAGAGAGAGGAAACCTCGGAACGAAGATATTATATGAAGTGGAGCGAGTCGTACGAAGTTTCCGTATAGTATTTCACATGTACGTGGGTTGCAGTGGGAACAATCGTGTACATACACGTGTTGTTGTAGGAATAGTCACATACATATGTACAAGCTCTTCTAGGAAGGGACAATTCTATATAGGTTGACGTCAGATGAACTCAACATGTTGTATAGGTGGTCTAAAATATATTTGTGGGTAGAGAATATTTCTAGGAGATTGTTGCGGTTTTCTTTTATGATTTGTATGGTTATTGGAGAACAAGGTTGTTCTCAGTTTTGGTGAATTTAGAGGACAAGGTTGTCCTCATATTTTGGTGATATTGTATTGGATGGAAGGACTGTTTTTCCCTCAGGATTTCTGATGATAACAAGATTATAACACTGAAATTTTGTTTTATATGTGTTTATGATTAATCTTTCATATTTTGTGTTTTTGCTGCATATATTTTCAGTCAATAATTTTCAGTGTAGAATTGTTCAGTGATAAGAGCTAGGGTGTTACTGTTGGTTCACTAGGAAGCAATTTATCATATCTGAAAATTAGTCATATAGAGATGCATGTGAAAATTGACAATATTATAATCAACAACACTTTATTATGCTCTACTTCTACAATCATGTGCTATGTGCCCATAGTTATTTCACTTATAACATCCAACAATGTAATCAAGTAGGGGATCGAATGAATTGTAGTTTCTAGAAACAAACCCATGATAACTTATGGTTTTGTTTCTCACATAATCATTCTTTGAGGTTTTATAAGAACCTTTATTTCTATCTCACATGATCACTTCTTGTATAATCTCTACAATCTATTTCTTTATGACCAAAATTGCTGCAAGAAAAAAAAAGACAAGAATGATATTTTGGTATCGAGTTGTGAATGATCTTCTTGATGGAGAAATTCTTTTGAACTCATTCTTTTGAGAAGAATCGATTCCTTATGGTCATCATTTCCTTTCCTGCTGCTACTTTCATTATTGATGGCTCCTTTGGGAATATTGGTATAGTTTTTAGGCTTTTCTTCATTTTCCTTTTTTGATGGATTTGTGACCTCAGTGCTTGCATCTCCCTCGTGGGTCTTTTGTTTTTCGTCGTATTCAAGACCCATATTGATGAATGGTGACCTTTGGAAATTGAGAATATCATCTATTATTTTGGTACTCTTTCCAAAATTCAATCTTCTATTCAACTAATCATTTTTTTTTCTCTAGTTCCTTTATTAAGGAAATGATTTCAGCCTCTAGCTTCTTGCAATTTTCTTCCATTTCTTTCAGCTGGCTTCTCACCACTTTTTAAATCCCTTTTTACTCTTCTAATTGAGTCTTCAGGATGATAACTATTTTTTCTATTTCATAAATATCATGATCCTTCTTTTCATATTTATACAATTTCTCTTTCTTCTTTTTATTCTTTCCCCTGAGTTTTTCTATTTCTTCATAGGAAATAACAAGTTCTGCTTCAAGATTCACTTCTCCATGAATGTCTTCTTCTTCTGAATTTGATTTTTATTTTTGTTTGTATTCATTTTATTTATTAATATACTTTGTATCCATGTATATGAAGATGAATTCTTATTTATCATTATCAGAAACATATCCATCACTTCCTTCAGACGAACTACTATCCTCTCTAGAGTAAAAACTCTTCATCTTAGTATATTTTCCTGTTTTTTGTCTATAAGGTTTTTTTTTTTGTTATGTTCTTCTTTATCATTAATGTCCTCATCATCACTATCTTCCCATTTTCATACAAACATTTAGCAACAAAATGTCCTACTCTACCACAATTAGAACATTTTAAGGGTAGCTTACCTTTGTATTTGCTAGATCCTCTTTTTAGCTTTCTCACAAATCATGGTTCTTCTATATCTAATTCATGGATGGAAAAATCATAGAATTTGTGTCCTTTTGTATTCCTTGATGCTTTTAAATCTACTTCCATATAAGCTGATTTTCTTTCTCTGTCCTCATCTCATATGAAATGACAAATACCATGTAGCTCATCCATCGTCACTTTCTCCAGATCCTTCATTTCTTCAATGGAATATACCTTGGCATAAAATCGTAAAGGGAGAGACCTTAACAAATTTTTCACAATCATTGGTTCTTCAAACTTCTCACTAATTCCTCTGACGATGTTGAAAATTTCATCCTCTCAAAGGAGGTAGGTTGCAACATTTTCAAACTCTCGAACTGTCTTCCATGAGTTTGGAGCTTTTACCTATTCACCTTGTCATTTCCTTCATAGATGTTTTTAAGTTTGTCACAAATATATTTTTCTGATTCACAATGCATCACCTTGAAAAAATTTCATTCCGATAGACCACACGAGATAACATTCATGGATTTTGCATTATGTTCAATAGATTTCTTCCTGATGTTATCTATTGGTGGAGTTTTTGGGGCTTCATATCCAGTCACAACAGATTTCCAAATATCAAACCCAAGAGCCATTAGACAAGTCTACATATTTATACTCTAGAATGCATAGTTTTTTATGTCAAACAATAGATCCCTGTTTGTGGACAAACCTTCTTGAATATCCATGTGTGCTCCCAAGATCTACCTTCCAATGGTTAGACCATTTTTTAAGGAACCTGCTTTGATACAAATTGTTGAACTTATGCTTATATTAAGACATGGGGTGAATTAGTATAATATACTTTTCACTTTAATTGATAATTTATCAATCATTAATTAACTCTAAAATAGTAAATGCATGTAAACTCAAATCACGGTACATAGAGTTTAACTTGGAAACCCTTTTGGGAGAAAACCATGAAAACATTTTTTTATAAATGTCTGTAGGAACCAACCTACCATCACAATGCTTGTAGGAACCAACCTACTGGAGACACCAATATCCTTATCTAAGCATCAAATAAGCAAGATATTGTGTAGTAATCAACCTACTAGAGACACCGATCTCCTTAGTTAAGCACCAACTCAACAAGATATTGTGTAGGTACCAACCTATTGAAGACACCAATCTCCTCACTTGAAAACCAACTCAGTAAAACCTGTATAGATACCAATCTAATACCTTCATACACAGAGTAATTTTTACTTCACCTACATGCTTCATACCTCATGCATTTCACAACATCATCATACCCTTAACTTTCATGCTCCAATGCCTCTACTTGCTTCATACCCTCCAACATAGCTTCAAACCCTAGTCATATTTATCCTTCATGCCCTAGTGAACCTTGTAGTATCATTCCTATAATATGATTCTATATTGCAACATCACAACCTCAAAACAACTCACTTTGCAACATCATAGGCCTTAGTCATTAATAGTGCACCCTTAAAACTCCAAGAAAACTCCTCTTGCACACCTTTAGACCCCAATAATACTCTCTATCTTCTCTTGTGCAACTTATATCTCTTCTACGCAACTAAAAATCGATATTATCACTTGGATGTTCTTCAAATGCATACATCTATCATGCATTTATAGTGTTTTAATGTTCCATTTTAGGGCCAACTTGTAAAAGATTGGCTAGGCTGACATGAATTTTTTGGCTAGGTTGTCTGATAGAAAAATGCATATCCCCTCATTCCTAAGGAGTTAGAGGGAATTCCATATGTTGTTGGAAAGGTAAGAGAATAATATTTCCAACCATATATCCTATCCTCCTATTTGATATAGGTCTTCAGATTAAAAAGGTCTTCAAAGACAAAGTATCCAAACTGAGCATAACAAATCCAAAAACAATATTTCCAACAATCTCCATCTTGCAATATTTATCTTGGAAATATATTCTTTCCTTGTCTTTGACATCAATGAAAATAATATTTCCAACATCAGAAACCTATAAAAGCAGAAAATGAGGGAGATAATCCATTATTTATGTACAATTCAACTATCTTAGAAAAACCAACTAAAGTATTTTTTTAGGACTTGGACATTGACAGGAAGGATTTTTACTTCTCCTTCGAGGTTTTGCAATCTATATGTGCCTAAGCCAATGTTTGATTTAACTAGATAGGGACCAAGCCACAATTGTTGGAACTTGTAATGCTTCCCTTTATCTTCATGTGGATTATCCCATTTTAGAACTAGGTTATCTATTTGAAAATACTTATCCCCAATATATTTCTTATCAAACCATAATTTTATGACCTATTGATACAAAATTTGTCTTTTCTTTCCCTCTTTTCTCTTCTAATTTGACCATGGTGTCTACTATTCTCTGAATCACTGGGAAATTTTTCCCATGTGATTTTTGGGATAATTGAAGGGAAGGTATGAAACAATTAGTGGGGAGGATGGATTCTTTTGCATAAAAAGGAAACAAGAGGATGTTCCTATGGAAAATTTTAGTGTCATCCTATCTACCCAGAGAGAATTTCGTAGAGCATTATGCTAATTTCGCTTTATGATACGCTATGATTCACTTTATGATACACACCAAGTTCTTATTGGTGGATTCAACTACACCATTTCCCTAAGGGTAGTAATTAGCTTCATATCTCAAGATAATTCCTTTAACTAAAGAAAACTCGGTTAATTTAAAAAAAATAAAAATATGTGGCATTATAAAAAACAAGAAAAGTGAGAACTCCAAACTTGGTGATGATGTGTTGTTCTAGGAAATTGATCACTACATCTTTGTTTACCTTTTCCAATGGTACTACTTCCAACCATCATGTGAAATAATTGGTGGAGGTTAGTATGTGATTACCATGCTTTGATGAATGAGGATTGATCTCCCCAATGATGTCCAACCCCCATTATTTAAATGGTTCTTCATCAATCACATGTTGCAAAGGGACTGCAACCTTTTTCTCTTGTATGCAATTTCTGGAAGACTTTACAGCTCCTTGCATAAGCATGTGAGTATTTGAATACTATAGGCCAATAGTATCCTTCCCTCATAATTTTATGAGTTGTAGTCTCTCCATCAAAATTTCCTCTTGTCGTCCTCTCATATAGCTCTCTAAGAACTTTGTCTGCCTCTTTCTTCTCTAAGCATCGAAGGAGAATGTTGTCATAATTTATTTTAAAAAGAACACCATTACTGATTTGATAGTGTTCCAATTTGAGCCTTAAGATTCTCTTATGTTTGGGTTCAGATGATTAGGGATGGTTCCATGCTACAAGTATTTCTTGAGATCATTGTACCAAGAGTCATCGAGTGTTGGCACATAAGGAGGTTGTTGCATGAACAATGATAGTTCTTCTTGCCAACCATTTTCCTATTGATCTTTGAATTCTAAGGCCTCAGTTTCCAACTTCCACATCCCTTAACATTTTACAACATTTGAAGGTTTAAATTCAAGGTCATATTTCTGCAAAACACTCTTCCAATTTCCCCAACATTCCCCCTACTCTTTCTGAACAAAAAATGATCTTACAATTGGGTGAGGTACGATCACTTTGGTGTGGTTGTTCAAAATGTAGGTCCTAAATTACTTGATGGATTTGTTGACAACAAATCCTTGTTTTTCCTCTATGGGGTAATTCAATTCACCCCCTTATATACTAGTTATTGTAAATGAAATGGGGTGTTCATTCCCTTACTCATCCTTTTGAGTGAACACTGCTGCAATGAAATGTTTTGAAGAAAATGTATACATAAAAAAGTATTTGGAAAAGTCTAGAATTTGCAATGCAGGGGATATTTCTATGGAAACCTTATCAAATAAATATTTTTCAATAGATGTCCATTTGAACTATACATCCTTCTTAATAATCTGCTAAAAAGTCTTGAATATCTCTATGAAGCCCGATACGAATTGTCTCAGAAAAGTTATCTTCCGAAAGAATGTTTTCATGGATTTTTTTTCTAATGGGAGAAGGAATTTGCATAATTTATTTTGTTCATTCTAGGTCAACAAAAACCCCATATTTTGATATGAAATGCCATAGTAGTTTTCCTTCTGAAATAACAAAGATGTTTTTCTTGGGATTCAAAGATATGTTGTATTTTATATATCTTTCAAAAATTTGTTTCAGGTGATGTGATTGGTGTAATTTTTTCTTAGAGTAAACCATGACATTGTCAAGATAGACCACTATGCTTTGATCGATCAAACATTTAAAAGCAATGTAAATGACATGCTAGAACATCATTCCCATGTTAATTAAACCAAAATGAATTTTGCAGTAAGAGAAAGTTCCCCACTTTGCGTGGAAAATTTTATTTAAGCGGTCTAGTTCTACTACAAGAACCTGGTTGTAACCTAAGAGCATGTCTAATAAAGAGAACATTTATGAACTTGAGACAAGCTGCAATATTTTTTCGATATGAGGAACATGGTAATTGTCTTTGTTAGACGCCCGATTTAAGTTCTAGAAGTCTACACAAAGTCTAATATCCCCAGACTTCTTCTTGACATGAACAAAATTGGACACCCATGTTGAATGACAGACCTTGAAAATTATTCAAGCATCCAATAGCTTCTTAATATCGTTTTGAACGAAAGGTTCCAATGTAAGATGAAATTTTCTTAGTTTTTCCTGGAACGACTTGATGTCGTCTTTGATGGGAATGATGTGTTGTATGATTCGAGTGTCATATGTTTTCAGATCTTCATAAGTCCACATGAATATGTCTTTTTAATTCTTGAAGAGATGAGTGAAGGTACACATTTCATATTCTAAATAGAAAGTTCCCAAATTGATAAACTTGGGTTTCTCAGAGGTTCCTAGATTTACCAAAAGGTGCATCATGGTGAAGTTGTTTGTCTTGGAATTATTCATTATTTTAAATATGGATTGTAAATAAAATAGGTTCTCTAGAGTCAACACATTCCTTGGGACACAATTACCCCTGATGCAAATTTATTCATTAGAACATTTCTATAATTCTTGCTAATGTTCTTCATCATTGATAACATCTTTGAAAATGCTAGCATTGGCGAGGAAATATATTATTTGTGAATCATCATTAAACACCCTCTAGTTTGTGATGTTGTTCAATATAGATGATCTGGAAAGCATTTTAATAGTAAATCCATTGTTTAAAGGGGTGAACCTAGATGCTGCATTAGCTAATGTATTAACATCAACATTTTGAGAACGAAGAATGGAATTAATATTAAATGCATCAAAATAATTTATTATTTTCCATACCTCTTGTTGGTAACCTTTAATATGGGGGGACATACAATGTATGGAATTCTTTACTTGTCTCACAATAATTCCAGAATCACCAAAAACTTTCAAACATTTTACCTTGATATCTATGGCTCTATTCAAGCCTTGAATCAGAGCTTCATATTCGGCCATGTTGTTCATGCATTCAAAGTATAACGCATAGGAAATAAAGGTATTTAATTTCTTTGGATCAATTAAGATGCATCTTTCCTTGGCTCCCTCTTGTGATTTGGAGCCTTAAAAAAAGGACCAAATACTAGTTTTTGTAGTTAAGTTAGTTGAATTAGTGTTAATTGTTTCTATTATAGTACCGTCATTTTAATCAGTCTAAGTGCAATGAAGGAGTTCATAATATTTGTCTGGTTGGAATGGTGATGGATGAGATATATAGCAACCACAATTAGTCTCCAAAAATTAATTATCCAATACTGAATGAGCAAACAAATAGGTGCATTCTTACCTTCTAATTCTATAATAGTATGCTTCATGTGGGATTCATTTTCTACCTTTATTTTATTTTTCCTTTCCTTGTATGGTAGCCACAAGTGAGACCAATTAGTTGAGAAATAACCTTGAAATTTATGAGACCAATCCCTTCTCAATAATAGACCATAAGATTCTGGAATGTCTAAAACTATAATGTCAATAACTTGGTGAACTCTAGGATTTGAAGCTAATGTAATCATGATGTCCTTTATCTCTCCATAACTTTTACATATGATCTATATAAATGAATGATCCTAGTAGTGCTCTTTTTTGGTACAAAATTTATCTTTTGAAAAATAGAGTATGGCATGACATTGGAAGAAGCTCTCGAGTCCAACAAACAATTATGTACATTGAAATTCAAAATTTCAAATGTCAAGAGAAAAGAGAAAGTTTGAGATTTAGAATGTGTCCCTATGCTTGTTGTGTTAACTATGGATTTTATTATAGTTTTGTCTTGTTTTTTAGGTTCAATAGTTTTTATAATGTTGTTGTGTTGGTTTTCTCACATGGGTGAGAAAAAACACATCACTTACTTTCCTAGTTAAGTCATCTAAACAAGACAGAGGGTTGTGAGTTGATTAGATAACCAAATACACATGAAACAAGGAAATAACAATAAAAACATAAAAGGAAACAAATGTTAGAAAACTTGCAAGAACTAGAACCATGAAAATGACAATCATATAGCTACCAATGGATTAATATATTGATATGATAACACCGTAGAGAAAGGCAAGGACTTATGAATCCCCTCTTCCTCCTTGGGAGGGATCTTGAGTTACCTAATAGAGATCTCTTCTCTTCATACAATGGAAAGTAACAATGGTGAAGAAATACAATGCCAATCCTCTCAAGAGGTGAGTGGAATGGCCCTTTATATAGTGCTTGAATGATTCAAAGAGAAAAGAGGATTCTCCAAGCAGAATTCTTGCAACATAACAATACCTTGAAGTTCTTATTTTTCTAGCACACCCATGGCACATATTTATAGTGTCCATTCATGGAAAGATGTAGTTGGTTCATAATGTGAACACGTGGCCTTTTAGGGAACTCCCTATCCCTTGACCATCCTCCAAGCTATATTTCTCTTATATCTAAGTGTCAAATCGTGTTGGAAGTTAGATTGGAAGTGGTTGAGAGGTTGAAAAGATTCATAAATGCATCGTTCATGAGAAGTGTGTGGGTTTTCTTGTAGATAGTCACACATCTTGCACATTTTGTGCACAGTGCACGCTTAGGGTTGTGTTAGTCCATGCATTCCGCACACAGTGCACACACTTTCTTTGGTGAATTTGTGCACTTTGATTTATGAACAAAGTATATAGTTTTATGCCTTTTTGATGGATTTTGATGTTGTAGGTGTACTAATTTTTGCTGGGGTTGATGTCTTTCTTCAACCGTTGTTTGTAATGTTGTGGATAATTTTTCGGCGATAACAGATGCCCCCTGATGTGTGAGGTTAGGAGCATACATATAGCTGAAATACATCAATTTTTCTTTTGTTGAGAGTGCAATTTTAAGGAAGAGTGAAGAGAGGAACTACAAGAGTGATCTGTCAGAGGGAGAGGGGAAACTATGGGAACCAAACCCTTCTCTAGGAAGAAAAAATAAAATCAGTATGAAAACGAGGTGGGAATGCCCCATGCTCGTGTCATGAAACCAAAATATGGGACTGTAACTGAATATGTATGATAATGTAGATAGCTGCAGTGCCCTCGGGGGCAGTTGATAACGACATACGACATTTTTGAAATGGTGAAATGGCTTTGAATCAAGTATTGGATGATGGTAAGAATTGTCGATGAATTGTAGGCATTGATGGCCTATCAAATTCAGATGTCTTCGACTGGGATGGAAAACTACAACGGTCACATAGTAAGACCCACCTTAACATGAGAGTTTGTTGAAGTTGAATGTTATGAGGGTCAACGAAATCATAAAGCAATGATGATTCTCTCTGTGTCGTCTGAGACTCCTCATTGAAAAGGTAATGAGAGTCAAGATATTGTCCCCCTTCTGGAAACTATGCTGATGTCGACAGGAAGGGAGATGCAACGTTAAGAAGCAAAGGGTTTCTTGAAATTCATTGAGTAAAAGATGATATCATGTACTGATGGGTAACATGGACGAAGTCAAGACACTATGGGACTTAGGACTACCCTTGGTTGGGGTGTTGAAGGATGATTAGAAACAACCGTAAAACTAGATCTAGTGTCAAGGGGACAACTAGATATGGGGTTAAACTGTGCTCGAGGCTGAAAAAATGGGCAAACTCAGAGATCGTGGTTGCATGGGTTTGGGATACTCAAGGTTTTTCAATGATGTCTATATGAAAAAAATGGTGGATTCCCCAACCAAGGGAGACATGGGTTTCTTTTCTAGGTAAAAGAAGACCATCGGGGATGACGACTTAAAAAATCTATGTATATGATGGAAACAAGGGATTTATACAATTATCAAATGAATAAAGAATAATTGGGGTTGAGTATACAGATACAGAAACGGGTGCCCTGGTGAAAGATGGCTTGGCCTATTTAGGGCATAAGTTCGTGAAAGAGAATTGGTGGAGGGTGGGGGCCCCATGGGTGGGTTTCTGTATTGGGTAAATGGATGGAGGGAAATCTATAGATGGTAAAACCGATGGTGGATGAGATGGAGGGCTAATGGAACTACAGGGGTGAAATCAACAAAACCAAGTGTAGGATGATATGACCCGGGAGTCCATTGGGAAGGTCAACAATATGATAAGAAGAAGTATGAGGTTCATTATCCGAAGTGCAAAAACTATCGGGACTCCCAATCCTAGGGGGTGAAAAAAATCATGAGTGTCAAATTGTCAAGGAGGACTATGAATGGGACAAATCATGTGGGGAAGAGTGCTATCGGTTGATAGTACCAAAATGTAGCATAGGTGAAGCTACTACAGAGCCAGATGTCGGGATCCTAAAGGAAAATGTCAGAGGGTGTGACTGGGATATGTAATTGTTTATAGAGGGAGTTATTACATGCCTGAGTAGAACATATACTTGAAGGGACTCTAAGTTGGCTTAATAAGTACTTGCACAAAAACAAAATACTCGGCGTGAAAAATATCTGATGATAAAGAACATGTAACAACTATTTGATAAAATTGAAAGTAAGCATGCGTAACTGAACATGGCATGAGAAAAATGGTCCTCCGAGGATAAGTGCATATAATAACCCAGGGAATATGAATGTGTATATGGATGGATCAATATCGCATGGCTGAGAATGGTTCAGAAAATGGAGGCTCTGAGCTCCTGTACCAGAATGTGGAAGTTGGGAAAAAGGGCCTATATGTGGATGGTAGGCCCACAATGCAACCTCGTTTGCACTGACACTATTTTTGATCTAGCGAGAGAGATGTGAGGTGATTTGAATATTGCAGGAGCTTGGGGATACTAATCCATGAGTTGTGAGAGACAGGTTAGTGACCTTATCATCTTACATTGTGTGAATTTGATGTATGTAAGCTAGGGGCTATATGAAGGGTCGTACAAGGGTTTTTAAGGGTAGGTGCCCAATAGTTCGCAGGAAATTGGTGAATACCTGCGCATGGGTTCATGAGTGAGAGATGATTTCTCACACATTATGTGTGGGTTTGGCCAAAACATTCGCACATTCTTGAATGTACGACTATGATGGGAAACCCCGCGCATAATGTGCGACTGTGTAGGTAACAACCATGCATATGTGTGCGGGGGTTAGATAGATATGCACACATTGGATGCATGTTTGTATAAAGGACAACTGTGCACCCATGTGTGATGTGAGTGTGACAGTTGCACATTAGTGCACAACTATTTGATGAACAATCATGCATATATGTGCAACTATATGGGGGAAATCCATGCACTGTGTGCAGGATGAGGGGTGTATGACTTTGTGATGTTTATGATTTTTTATGTATGATGTGGATGATTAGGTGTTTCTGGGTGAATGCAGGTGATCAACAGAGTTGGGGACAATGCCGGTCCATTGGCAAGAGAGGAACTGGGACCGATTGAGAGAGGTTGTGAGGGAGAAACCAATATGCATACACTTGACAGCCTGTGTGTTGCTAAATTTGTTTGACTGTCCTTTGATATGGTCACATGAGTTCCTACTATAGTTTTTGATCCGGATGTGGAGCACTGACTTGCAATGTTTTATGGTGCAGGGGGAGTAGTTGACATTCTCTGCAACAAAAGACATATATTTTTTGATAGGACTACCATTCTCGGGGAGGGAATTGGCTGTGGATCCCCATCTACCAGGGGAGGAAAAGCTAGAGACCATCGCGACATGACATTGTTCTAGGCTGAACCTGATGTCGGGTTTGGTAGTGCGGATTGAGGCCCTAGATGACTTGCTGATAGAGTGCATAGAAACTATGGTAGTGAGGATTTATGGATTCTTGGGCACTCAACGTATCACTAGTGGTTAGCTAAGGGTGGTTGGGGAGATCTTGGATGGAGACCTGTTCACGTGGGGTGTGTTGATGCAGGCATGAATGGTGTCCCAGATGAACCAATGTCAGCATGCCAATTCCAATGACTTTTCCTTTGGGTCAGTTTTGGTGGCCTAGTTCTTGGAGAGGGTGCCCATATTGCACCCTCAGATTCTATTAGTGCCAGTGTCACAGCGAGAGCCTCGATTGATGCAATGGGTGCATGTTTTGTCTCGAAATGGAGGAGGGGAGGGTGGCCATTACTTTACGACCACAATTGATCGAGTGTGGTGATAGATGCCACAGGTGATTCTAAAGTTTCTATATTCTGGTATGGATTACAGACATGATCCAGACCTGGTGCTACCTCCTAAGGGAAATGGGACCATAGAGGTATGTGTGTTATCTTTCTTTTTTATTTTGGTAGATAGTGTTGATCAGACATGTATATGGATGTTGACACTATGTCTATGTTGTTTTGAATATTTTTGACCCTGGGGTCAAGAGGAAGAGGTTGTCCAAGAGTTGTCTCGACAGGATCCTGGAGAGGCGAGTGTTGGGTAGAGGTGCCAATGGGATGATGCCGGTACTGTAGGACCGTCACAAGATCCGCATGGGGATGCTGCGGAAATTTTAGAGGACCTGTCTCGATGGTTTAAGTGCATCCTACAGGGGGTTCTGGAGGGTGTATGGGCCCACATTCGGGATGATGAGGTCTTGGATCAATGTTTAGGAGTACTAGAAGAGTGGCATGCATTGATCCGCAGGGAAGTGGTGGCAGGGGCAACTATGATGGATCAAGTGCCCCCTAGATCGGGAGTGCCCCCAGCTGGTGGGGTATCTACGGCTAACATAGTACCTGGGGGGAGCTCTAGGGGCACCTTGAGTGTCGAGTTGATATATATGGGGTTATGGGCCCGACTTTGTATAGGGTATTTGATACCCAATTTTTTATTTATAGGGATGATGAAACTTATGAGCCTTCAGGCATATGTATGTATATTTTTTGTAAAACAATGATGACCTTTATGATATATATCGCAGATATATTGGTGATCATTCTTGTCTTTGTGTTTTGTGATGTCTATTTCTATCTTTTGACAAATGTATCATGCTATGTATATGATGTTTTTAATGTGATAAATTCCAATCTAATACTAGGTTAGCCATGTGATCTACTACTTGATTGAGGTTTCTTGGAATATGTGTAAATGTGATGGAATCAAAATTGCGAGATAGGAGTCTAACTTGAAGGTATTTGAGGAAGAGGAAAGGATCGTTAACATGATACACATTGTTGAGTTGCAGGATGACAAGCTGGGAATCTAATAGAAAGATAAGGTGACGAATGTAGTGGTGACTGGCCTCGGCGAGGAGACCAATGACGTTGTCATATTCAACTTGGTCATTGGTGTCCAGGCCTAAGCATATGCCATTGGAATGGAGTAGTACATGTGATGGGGTATAGAGGGCGTAAGCGACCGAAGCTAGATTCTGGGTCCAATGACTGGCACTATCAGCGTAACCAATGTGGTAGGTTGATATATGACACATCTGCCAACAACACGAGTGATAGATCATACATGAGGAGTGGTGGCTGATGTAAAATAAGATTAAAAACTATAAAAATGTGCATAAGGAGAACCTAAGGTAGGGGGGATACGGTTAGGCATATAACTTCTTCAAGTACAACCCGCTGACGAGTTCTTTGAGGGGGGATCCTTTGGGAGAGGCCAATATGTAGGCACCTTTAGTGAGGCATTGTTGGATGATGAAGGGGCCATGCCATAATGAATCTAATTTCCCATGGTCGAGAGTGTCGTGGGAGATATCATAGGCTAACACAAGATCACCTTCGTGAAATGAGTGAAGGTTGACATGGTAGTCAGAGGTGGATTTGGATCATTTTTTAGCTACCTCATTGTGTTGTAATGAATATCGACGATCTTCATCAAGGGACTCTAAGGTCAGCAGGTGCTGCTCTATTGGAGCAGTGTCAGGTAAGAGTTCAATGATAGTGCGTAATGTTTGGATTTCTAACTCGATAGGGAGGGTGGATTCGATCCCATGGACGGGGTGGAACAATGTAAAACCGATGGAAGTTTTCATTGCCATGCGATAATCCCATAAAGTGGAAAACAACATATGATGCCAGTTGGTCTTATGTTTGTTGAAGGTGCGTTGTAGCATGGTTTTGAGGACTTTATTGAAAACCTCGACCTGCCCATTGGAATGAGGGTAGTATGGGGGGGAAAACTCATGGGTGAAGCCTAATTTTTAGGAGAGATCTGCAAAGATCTCGTTCTCAAAATGTTTACCATGATCTGAAACTAATTGTTGCCAGAATCTGAAATGAGTAATGACATGGTTGAAGAAAAAACATGTTGTTGTGTCAACGATGTTTTTAAATTTGGGCATGAATTCGACCCATTTGGTAAAATAATCCACTTCCACCACAATTTACTTGTGTCCATTACTAGATGGAGGATGGAAAGTCATGAAATCGATGCCCATTTGCAAAAGGGGATGGCCATGATGACTGGGTGTAGAAGAGCCGGTGGAGCTCATGCTTTGTTTACATGAAGTTAAAATTTATCGCATCACTTGACAACGTGGATGTAGTCATGAAACAAAGTGGGCCAAAAGTATCTTGCTTGAATGATTTTTTGGACGGTAGAAATACCTGAGAGGTGACCACCACAAGCAACATTGTGGAAATCATTCAAGACTATGTCAACTTCGTTGATGGTAAGACATTGCCGAAGGATGGTATCGACCCTGCATCGATAGAGAATATCTCTGATGAGTAGGTATCGGGGAGCTTGATGGTGAATGTATCAATGATCATCTCGAGAGAGTTGAGACCCAGAATTTTGTGTACGAAGGTAGATGAGAAGGTCATCATGCCATGGGTTGTATGAGGAGATGAAGAATATGTGTTCATTGGGGAAATCCTCATTGATAGGGGAAGATTTGGCATCGGAGGGGAAAGCCATAATGATTTCAGCTAGGATAAGAGTTTTCTTTCTTTTGGGAATAGATAACTCTAGATTGTATTCTTGAAGGATAATAATCCTTCAGGAAAAATTTTCGTTGATCTGTCGTCGACTGAGCAAGTATTACATGGGGTTGGAATATGCTATGACCTTGGTAGTTTGAAGCAAAATGCAATGCCACAGTTTTTGGACTGCGAGTACAATTGCTAATGAGAGTTTTTCATCATGATTATACTTTAAGGGTGGTCCTGAAAGGTTTTTACTAATGTAGTAAATCACATGCTCACGACCATCATCCCCTAATTGGATGAGGACTCCTGCGACTGAAACAACATAGGCTAATAAGTAGAGGATGTAATCGCAAGCATATTCTGGGGGACTAATCAAATGGGAATTCGATAGGGCGTATTTTAAATAATCAAAAGTTGTTTGAGCATGTTCGTCCCATCAAAATGGGATATCATTCCATAGTAAGGGAGAAAAACATGTGTGCGAGTGGTGTAATCTAGGACAAAGCAACATAAAAAGTTGGCTTTGCCTTGTAGGCTTTGCAGTTGGCGTAAAGTCTTAGGTGGTGGAATTTCTGTGATATCTTGGACCTTGAGGGGGTCCACAATAATGTTGTGCTAGGAGAAAATGAACCCGAGGAGGCGCTCAACAATAACACAAAAGACACACTTGAGGGGGTTCAAGCGGATATTATATTGGCAACATCGTTGAAAAAAAATGAGTAAGTCGTCTAAATGTTGGGTTTGCTTTTTGGATCGAACAGTGAGGTCATCCAAGTAAGAGAGAATGATGAGAGCAAGAACATGAAAGACATAGGTCACGGAATGTTGAAAAGTAGCACCATAATTTTTATTCCAAAGGGCATGAAGCGATAAGTAAAGGTACCCCAAGGGGTTGTAAAAGTGGTTTTGTACTGATCTGCTGGGTGTATTTGAATTTGATTGTATCCAGAGAACCCATCCATAAAGTACAGTTCCTCATGGCCGACACAATCATCGATTATTTGGTCAATGAAAGGGGTTGGGAAGTTGTCTTTTGGACAATCATGGTTGAGGTCGCGGAAGTCTATGGAGACATGAATAGTTCCCGGTTTTTTGTTAGCAGGGACAGGGTTGGAGACCCAAGAAGTGTACGTAATGGGGTAAATGAACCCAACAACACGTAATTTGTCAATTTTGACATTGATAGTCACAACTTTGGATGGGTGGAGGGGGAATTTCTTTTGACAAACATGGGCAATATCTGACCATGTGTCATTTCGATGTTTGACTATAGAAGGATCGAGGCCAGGAATCTTCGTATATGACCAGGAAAAAATATCTTGGTATTATTGAAATATAGCTTTGTACGCAATGATTTATTCAGGGGAGCATGCAGTGCCGATGGTGATTTATTCTACGATGCATGGTTTAATGGAAATGTCAATTTTGACCATGGGGGAGATGTTGGCCATGCTGCCTTCTTAAAAAGAATCGGGGGTAGGAATAGGGTTTTTGAACCATTCAACATGCCCTGGAGGAATAAAATCCTTGGTTTCGATCGCGCATAGGGAGGCTTGATCTAGAGGGTGAAAGACCTCTTGTGAGAGGAAAAGTGCTCGACGATGGAGCAGATTCTAAGGGAAATCAGGGTTAGTTAGTTCCTTCAAGATATCTTCATCGCAATGGAAAATGTGAGAATATAGGGGATCCTGGGAGATGGTAGGAGGAACTGTCAATGGAGAAGTGTCATTGACCTCAAGGGATGAGGACATAGAATGGATATTGTGTACGAGGTGTGATGTCTTGTTGGACATAAACCAAATTTCAATACATTGTATATGATATCTCATTCGCTTGGGAACTGACGACGAAATATAACAAATGTCAGTAATGTGAGCATCAGTAGGGAGTGCGAGAGAGGGTTCAGGCTGAGATGTGTGACGTACTGTGGCTAATGTTTGGCAGAATTAAGGTAAAGCTGGGAAAGGATGAGTGTAATGGCCATATTCTGAACATACGACACAAGCGAAATTGGTTCGTAACCCTTTCTTGCATGTGGTTGAGGATTACGTAGTAGTGGTGGATATACTTGGGGGAGTGGCAAGCAAAGGGTTGCTTTAGGGATCTGGATAATATTTCTTAACTCAGGAAGAGTAGGACATATGTTGGTGGGGTATCCTTCTATTTCACATAATGCGCAAGGAGGTTGAGCTCAGGGAGGGAGTGGAGTTATGGGCTCGTTCTTCCTTCATCTGCCCCCAGTAGTGGCGACGTTGCCACCAGTTGTGGGTGGGGTTGATGTGATAGGAGCATGTATTAGGATCTTCATTAGTAATCCCTCTGTCTGAGGAGGGATAGATGGTGTAGGAACCATGGAGGGTGGATGGAGATACCATATAAGGATGGTGATAACCATGTTAGGAAGGGTGAGGGTAGAAACAACCTGGAATGCTTGAACACTAGGTGGGGGGTAGAAAAAGGGGATTTGGGTAATGTCTTGGGGGATTGTTTCCCAAACCGAGATTTTCCCTTGGAGGGGGGGGGAATCCGGAACAAGTGGTGTTGTGGTGTTTTCAGGGAATTCCTGAGGTAGTGGTTCTCCAACTGGTTGAACTTTGATGTGGGGAGGGGCCTCAGTGAGAGGAGTATTGTCTCTGATATCTGTTCCATTAGAGGAAAATACACACACTTGTGCTAAAATAGAAGGGTTTAGGAGAGGTTGTGCTCCATGATAAGTTCCTAACAAGGATGGGTCTTTGAATATTCTAAGGCCAATTTCAATGACTGGAAAAGTAATCGAGCTAGTGCGAACAAGAGGGAGGATGTTATCAATGTTGGTGGAATGATTAGGCTCGTAATGTGTAAGTTGGTTGATGTTGACGATTTTCCCATTATGGGGGAACATCATCGTACAAAACACAAAAGAGGCTACCGCCTTCATAGCATACATGTAGCTACGTCCAAACAAGATATTGTAATAAAGTGGGGCGTCAATAACTTCAATGTCCATGAGGATGGTTTTTCCCCCAAGTTCTACGAGGACATTTTGGAAGATCCCTTCAGGGGATGATGGTCAACCATCATAATCTCTTAGGGTGATGGCAGAGGGTACTAGCTCAGGTGAGCCGAGTTTCTGCCATACTACTTTGGACATGATGCACATGGATGCACCTTCATCGATGATGCACTAATTAACTTTGATGTTCCATATCTTAACTAGTATCTGGAAGGCTACCAGAGCAGGGAGGCGTGGTTATCCACTATCCAAATCAAAGGTGATTAGTCGAGTATCAGTTGGGTCGAATGCCCCCAAGGTGGAAAGAAAGGATTTGTGTTGAGATGGAAAGGTTTGGAGTACCTCCAATACACACATGGCTACATGAGACTGTGATAATTTGTTGACTAGACTATAATTATGGGTTTCCCTAGCATGAGGGTTATGTACATTTCGTCGTAAAGGCATGTGGGGTATATGGGGATTTGGTTCCATGTTAGGGTGTGGGATCATCAATGGTTGTCCTGATGTAACTGGTGTTGTTTCTGAGGTGGTTGATGTAGAGTCAGGAGGCATTCTGTATGGACGATTACATGTTTGTAGAAGAATATCTTCTTCGTTCATATAGAAGATATAGTGATCGAATGGATTTTCGGGTTGAGTGGGACCTGGGTTTTGATATTTCACTATTTTTGGTGGGAAAAAGTTTATCTCTTGTTGGGTATTCATCACACCTTGGTGTGGAATGGGGTTTTGAAAAATGACTAGAGGTGGTGGTTGCAGATAATGTTGTGGGGCCTACTGAGGGGCAGGTGGTGCCAGAGGGCGTTGTCTGTTCATGGATTCTTTCATCCATTTTTAATCGTCAATATGGGGGCAGTGGTGAGTATAATGTCCATACTCACCGCATAGAGCACAAGGGAAGTTAGTAAAAATATTATCGTTATTCCCTTGTTGTGGTTGATTGTTATTGTTTCCCCCTTGGGGGTTTTGGTTGCCTTGATTCTGGTTGCCCCCAGCAGGACGATTTGGTTGGGGGGTATTTCATCCTGGTCCTGGGTTGATATTGTTTTGATTTTTTCCTTTATTCTTGGCATTATTCGGTTGATGGGCCAAATTTTCTGTATTCAACTGTTCAAAATCATGAACTTGTTGAATGGGAGAGGAATGAACAAAGTTAACACCGACATGTGGTTGTCCTGGTGGGACTAGGAAAAGGAAAATATGGGTTGTTTTGTGGAGATGATCCATATGGAGTATAGGAATTTGAATTACTTCCACTACTGTTTGGATTATAGACCAGAGTTAGGGGTGGACCCGTACTTGATTGAGAAACCATATGCATCTAGGGTACCGGTGGCGGTCCTCCCAACGACTGAGGGGGAACATCAGGATATGACTGTTGGTGAGTGGGGGGAGGTTAATAAGATGTCCCTCCATATGGTTGAGGATATTGATTTGCACCATAAGTGGGTGATGGGTGGCCATAAGGGTTGAGATGTGTCATAGAACCAATCAACCCATCTGTCGTGTGAGAAACCCCAAGTTTTCCCTGACCAAATGGTAGGGGTCTAGGTGCATCAGGAAATACTGTGTACAAATAACCTGATTGGGCATATATGAGGTCGAATTCCTGGGCCTTGCTGATGGATTCCTCTTTTGATTGAGCAAAAGTGGATGCTACATATTTGGAAATCACAGGGATGAGCGATTTAAGAGACCAATCGAGACGTTGTTCTTTGGTGGTTTCTGCTTTACACAAACTATGTCGTTGACGCCATTCATGGATGTGGTTGGAAATATGGATAGAAATGGTTTATTTGAACTCGGAGATAAGTTCTAAGACAATGTCATGATGAACTGGTAATTGGAAAAAGTATAAAAAGGCCTTGGCCAATGATTCAAAGGTCACATGGGACCCTGATGTTTCATCCACATACCATTTGGCTGATGAACTACTGAGGGTTCTTTGAAATAACCTCAAGAGGATGGATTCATCCATAATGTTTTTTAAAGAGCACCATAAGTGGAAGGCCATAACATGGTTGGTGAGGTATTCCCTTGGTTTACCTTCAAACTTTGGAATGTTTGAAGGCAATTTGGTAGGCATATTGGGCCAAGTGACATCATGTAAAATAGGGTCATTCGTGAGTTGGTTAAATAAGGAATGTTGAGGGATGCCAAGTATGGAAAAGGGGGGTTTGGTGGAGGGTTAGTTCCAACCATTATGTGTGTAGGTAGTGGACCTGTCCCTTGAGAGGGATTTGGTGGGTTTTTACTTCCTCTTTGAGAAGAAGTTTGACCCTCGCCTCCTTGTGAAGGAGAACCAATAGATGGATTGCCTTGGGTATTTGAGCCAAGCAAAGTGGAACCAAGTAAATTTGATCCCAAGAAAGTAGCACTCACTGGGGTGTGATATGGCGGAGTTGGTGAGTTGGTGAGATTAGGGACTCCTCCTAGAATAGGAGGGAGATTCTGCAAGTGTCTAGAACGACAGGGATTCTGTGGTTACCTTATGGTTCCAACTAGAAAAGTGAATGTGTGCAAATAGTGACAAGAGAGAAATAAATGAACAAGAGATTTTTATATTTTTGACCTTCACAAAATAGTATAACTCACAATTGCATGTAATCAAATGAACATCATACATAAATCAATTGTAAAATAAACGAGCACGTCGATAGGTGGATTTTTTTCGCATGGGGAAAAACAAAAAAAAATGCTCGTGTCCTAAAATAACTGTTGTCCTTCCTCTCAATTTAGCATTGGACCTTCCAATAACACTCGATAGTGGGGTCTGAATCCACCAAAAGAGGAACTAGTGAAGGTTGAAGTAGTCAATTATAATGATGGGTAGAGGGTGCATATCTCGAAAGAGCTGGCTATATTTCCCAATATCCACACAAAATATGAACAAGGTATGATTACAACCCACAACTGCCACCTGGGTAGATATCCTATGTTTGGCCAGTAAGTACCTCGGTCAAAGTGCAACATTTAGATTTTCGACCTAAAAAATGGGTCACGGGATGGATACCCTCACAAGAGTTGGGTGACTCAAGGAGGGATGCACAGAACAACTAGACCTCGGCCTTCGACCCTTCACGAGTATCTCCTTGCCTTATGGTATATGAACACTTGACTTGGAGGATTTGAAAGATCCCTATTCTCAACTTATATTGTTTCAAAATCTGAGAACCTGATAACGGGGGGTTATTTGGATTCCTACCCCCGAGATCCTACTTAGACTAAAAAAATTATTTAGGCACCTCTTGTGGAGGAAACATTTAGTGCGTTCTTAGAAAATTTTTAGATGGAGTGGGTTGAGAGATTGGGGTCATGGACCAACCTCGTTTGAATTAAATTGTTGTGGACAATTTCCAAAGAAGTAGTCAGATCTTTCAAAGTTCCTTTGAAGTACTTTGTGGGTACTTAAAAATAAGGCTTACTTCGAGCTCCACTATTCTAATAGAAATAATGTGTGTGATGAGTGGCTTTGTGTGCAAGAAAGTGAAAAGTGTGCAATTTTTTTTTAATAAGTTAAGTGTAAGATTGCAGCATGTGGACTTCATGTGGTCCTTACAAATATTTTTACCTAGCTTACTATGTTTATTTGGTACAAACTTGCAGAATATTTAAAGCCCTAGAGAACTAGCAATGTGGACATATGGGTCCTTACTTGATTCTTTAAACTCCCTAGAATGTTGTCTATACTAGAAAATATTTTGAAACTATCCTAGGATTGTAGACATGTGGGCATGTATGGGCCCGTTACTTGATCTTTTAAACTTTCCTAGAGTGTTGTCTAGACTAAGAAATATTTTAGAAACTATCCTAAGATTATAAACATGTGGGAATGTATGGGCCCTTACAAATATTTAAGATAATTTTCCAAAACTAAGAGCTACCCTGGGGGGGTTTTATCCTCTCTTAATGATTTTTTAAGGGAGGTGAAATTTCCTTTCAATCACCTTTTCTGATTCCCAATATCACACTTGGGTGAGAGGGAAGAGCATACTTGAGGGTTAAAATTGATTTATAGTCCCAATTAGTTCATTTGTGTTTGAAAAATAAATAACTTTAACTCAAAGTTTTAAATTCCAAATGAGCCATCCATGTGGCAAAAAAGAAAAGAGAAGAATTGTGATTCTTTTTACCCCTGTGCGCTTATGTTAGCTAACCTTCCTTGTAAGAAAGGACTCTAAGTGAAGTATGATTTCTTTACAAAGTGTAGGAAATTAAAATCTGAAGGAAAGGGGCCCTCAAACCACTCAAAAAACCCTTACAATTTGCCTAAAACTGAACTTGTGCACGGGATGTACTTCTATCAGTCGCGCTAAGCATGAAGAATGCACGGTTTTATGAAGGCTCTTACACGCATAGAGCGTAGAATGCACGTCTGTGTGCTTCTAAAGCCGCACACTTCCTGTCACGTGCTGGGAAAGAAATTTTGAGATGAAATTCTCTTTCCCTGGCTCTGAATTATGGATTTGGAAGATTGGACTAAGTCGGTTTTGGTACCTACATATCCAAACAATTACAAAGAAGTTCTCTCAAGACTTAAATATGGAGGAATTTGATTCACAATCCCCAGTATGGTCGTCAATCTATTGTGTTGGTTTTGTCACATGGGTGAGAAAAAACACAACACTTACTTGCCTAGTTAAGTCAGCTAAACAAGACAGAGGGTTGTGAGTTGATTAGATAACCAAATACACATGAAACAAGGAAATAACAATAAAAACATAAAAATGATTTTTTTTTAGAAAACTTGCAAGAACTAAAACCATGAAAATAACAATCATATAGCTCCAATGGATCAATATATTGATAGGATATCACCATAGAGAAAGGAAGGGACTTATGAATCCCCTCTTCCTCCTTGGGAGGGATCTTGAGTTGCCTAATAGAGATCTCTTCTCTTCATATAATGGAAAGTAACAATGGTGAAGAAATACAATGCCAATCCTCTCAAGAGATGGAATGGCCCTTGCTATAGTGATTGAATGATTCAAAGAGAAAAGAGGATTCTCAAAGAAGAATTATTGCAACATAACAATACCTTGAAGTTCTTATTTTTCTAGCACACCCACAACACATATTTATAATGTCCATTCATGGCAATATGTAACTGGTTCATAATGTGAACAAGGGGCCTTTTAGGGCACTCCCTATCCCTTGACCAACCTCCAAGCTAGATTTCGCTCAGATATGAGTGTCAAATCGTGTTGGAAGTCAGATTGGAAGTGGTTGAGAGGTTGACAAGATTCATAAATGCACCTTTCATGAGAAGTGTGCGGGTTTTCTTGTAGACGGTCATGCATCTTGCACATTCTACACACAATGCACGCTTAGGGATGTGTTAGCCTACACATTCTACGCACAGTGCATACACTTTCTTTGGTGAATTTGATCACTTTGATTTATGAACCAAGTATATAGTTTTATGCCTTTTTGATGGATTTTGATGCTATAGGTGTTGAACACACCGTCCACACTAAGAGGAGGGGGTGAATTAGTGTGTGGACTTTTCTAACTTTTCTTCTTCTTACAAGTTAGCAGTTAAAACATATTTGAACAAATTAAGAACAATCAAATCATAATCACAATGGAAACAAAAGATACCAGATGTTTGTATATAATTTATATGAATATATGTGAATACAATAATAAGGATTTTCCCAGCACCAACTATTTTGTTTCAGCACTAACTGAAGTAAGGAGCACCAACTGAAGTAAGGAGCACCAACTCTCAGGAAAGACCCAACTTGCTGATAGAACACAGTCTATCCAACTAGAGTTCAACCAACTATAGTAGTAGTGATTCATTAATGAATCAATTCTACTTCATGATCAGAGGTATACAATCAACACTCATCACGACACTTCATCCTTTGTCTGAAATTCACGTCTACTTCGCTTTATATTTCCTCTGATATCCATGCCTTCCTCACTTCGTATTTCCTATGATATTCATGCCTTCTTTCACTTCTTCTTCTTTCTGATATTCGCATAGACCTCAGGTCTGTATCCCCTTCATTTTTCTCCGCAGGTCGCTCTTTCTTAGTGAGCCTCTCTTTCTCAATGAGCCCCTCTTTTCCACAATATTGTCTACTTCTTATACAAAGCACACCCTCTACTGAACCAATCATGGTTGTATTTATACTTTCTTATGCTCATAACTTATTTAAGTTATTGATCCGAACCGTGCAATAACCAACTTGTTTATTAACAACTTTGGGACCACCAGAGATCATTGTTTCAGGTCTTCATAAATCGATCACAGGATGGATCGATTTCCTTCGTCTCTGTGATAACATAAATAAGTGCTTCCTTCAAACCATGTTCATATGATCATAGGCATATAACCAAGGGATTATCAATTAAAGCGACGCATTACATTCTCCCTTTTAAATCTCTTTATCATATGACCAATGACGGTTATCTCATGAGAGGCAAGATGAGCACTTATCACATCAACGGTCATGATCCAATCTTTTGATGAGATGGACGAATGAAGGAAGTTCGGGACTTCGCCCTTTGGGTATTTGTGACTTCCAACCTTTCAAATCTCCTGAATACGATATCACCGAACAGATCAGGCGGTTCACATTTATATCACAGAACTAGATCAATGGTCATGTACGATCCTTGGACCTATACTTCATTGCTTAATGCAACGACCAAGAATTAATCAAGCATTGAGATGGATGGCCACCTTTTAATCCGTGACTTCATCCATTATGATTACGCTATCCTTCCACTGAATTTTTATCAACGGTTGAGGATGCAGCCGAACATCAGATCGATGATCGAGATCTCCTTCGGGTCTCCAGGCTTTGGAGATTTCGAGTCTCAACCCCTTCTTTCCTCCGTACATCAATCTTTTGGAGCTGAAAAATTGCTGACGTGTGTCCCTCTTGGATTGACGGTCGAGATATCCTTTCACATCTTCGGGCTTTGGAATTATCAAGCCTCAACTTTCACCGTAGTATGATCAAAGGTTGTGAATAATCCCGAGGTGATATTTCAGATCATACGACTTATGTCCACTTCTGGACTTCAACATTCGGGACTTTGACAGTTTCAAATATATGCAACTCCATTTTCCTCCGAAGTGATCAATTGCTGTGGTAAGTCATAATACAGTGGATACTTCTTGTTGTTGGTTAAAATTTTGGCTTACTCTATCATTCCACTGAATTAGATCGATCGAGAACTCTCAATATCAGATCGACGGTCGAGATCTCCTTCAGGTCTTCGGACTTCAGAGATTTCAAATCTCAATCTTTCACTGTAAGATGATCGACGGTCGAGAATGATCTGAAGTGATCTTTCAAATCGGAAGACTCGTATCCTTGCTAACGTGGTCTCCCATATGCCCTTTGCTGACATGGTCTTCTGACTATTGATGACCTAGGCTCTCAATATGAGTGCTACGTGTCTTAACCTCGTGGCTTCAGAACTTCGACCTTCGAGTGATTTTAGATGTTCTCAACTTCTTTTCGCCGAAGTGGTCAGCGGTGAAGTTGACCATCATCTTGATCCGACGGTTATCATGTATTGTCCAAATCTAACGGTCCTTATTCATTTCGGCCTTCGAGACTTCGGGTAATTTGACTTCTCTAGTTCCCAATTCTTCCGAAGTGAGATTCCCTGAAGTGTAACCTCCTCACAACTTTTAAACTGAATTGAATTTTGTTCGATGATTATGGTTTTAGATAAACGACTCAATCTATCTACGATGGATCTCTTCTATCTTATCCTATCCTTCCACTCTAAACTGATCTGAGAGTTGACAATATTTCTCATATATGAGAACTCAGTCTTTCTACTTATCCTGTCCTTCCACTTACTTTTAATCTGACGACTGACGGGATTTCGGATTTGATCTGACGGGTGATGGGTATTCGGACATTCAAAATCGTTTTTCCCCACTTATCATGTCCTTCCACTAAAAAGTGATCCAATAGTCATGAAGATACTCGAAATAGATCAACGGTCGACGATGATTTCAGAATCATAACTTGTGAGTGATTTAACACGTCGCCCAAACTTCGCAATTGGAAGTTGTGCATTGTTGGTGAGTTAACCACAATCGTGGGTCTTTGAAGCTATAAGATCAGATGATCCTGACTAATTGTAGGATTTGAACAAGCATGATATTTAATTCTCCTTTCAATATTTGCAATCTATCCCTGTCGTAGATTTAGTGATTGTGCATCTGACGGTCACGATTTAATATGACTCAAACTGGTCGTTAGTTGGATCAATCATAGTCGTAGATATTTGAAGCTATGTGATCTGACGATCTAGACAGATTGAGGGATTGTAACTGGAGAGTAGTTTAATTCTTCTTTCACTCTCCACAATTTATCCCTGCCATTGATCTGGCTTGCTGATCCGATGGTCATGATCCTCCAATGGTCCTCAAGCCCACAGTCACTCATATGACCGATGCCTGTTAAATTTAGATGATCAACACAGTCAAACTTGATTGAACGACTGCTGAGGCTTATTCACTCTGATCAGACGGCTTCTAAGGCTTCTCGTTCTGAGCTTATGATTTTTCTGTGCATTAGTCGACTTCTCAATTTTCCATCGATCTTGACGACACTTCTGCAATGTGCTCTTCCTTCGCTAACTCTCCTGAGCTTTAATAATTTTTTGTGCATTCTTTTATGCACTGATAATCAATCGCTAATTATCCTGATCTTTGATCACAGGAACATTTTTTATCCTATTGTGATCAACAATAATCATGAATTGCTTCATCCTGTTCGCTTCTTCTGCTACCTGATATACTATGCAATGCACTCTTCCTTCTGAGCTTTGATCTTCATACTGTTTTCTCCTCCTCTCGAGCTTGCTCTTTTGATCTCTGCATACTGTTTGACATCTTTTGTTAACTGATATACTGTTGACATCAATGGCAATCTCATCTGTGGCAGTTCATCATTAACAACAAATCATCACATCGACTGTTGACATCAATGACAAAATGTCCAACAATATCCCCCTTTTTCATTGAGGGAAACATACTAACTTCATATGAAAATATCCTCCTGTGATGATGCTTTCTTCATATGAATTTTTCTCTCCCCCTTTGACATCAATGGAACAAGGTTTTTCCTCCTGTGGTAAAGCTATATATGTTATTGACTAGAATCTGAACTTGGGTAAATCATGTTCTGCCTATCATAACTGAATGACTCCCCCTGTCAATATGCTCTCTCTTTGCTTCTGACTACTCTCCCCCTTTGTTTATGAAAAGGTAGTTCTTCCTAAGGTTTCTTCCCATGTTAACTAACTTCTTATCTCAGTTGATTGGGATTTTTGTGTTTCAAATGAGTAGTCTTCTTGATACATTTTTTTGTAGTGATCGCGTCTTTTCAAGACTTAATCTAATTATTTTCTTATTTACTAACCAAAACTTCCCTTGAGTTTTTACTAAATGTTCTCCTCTTGTTATTTCTACAGGATGTCATGTACCTCATTTTGTACATCAGAATGTTG